>WNWK01010186.1:0-17500 GCA_009830355.1 Cherax destructor | reverse complement strand
AATAACTGTACATTAAATTCATTACTTCTGTTCAATAAAGTCTCTTCCAGTTTAACCGATGAGCAAGTTGTTTGAGTCAATTTGTTAGTCAGATTTACTCAGTGACGACATATAATCAGTTATGATCGAAGAGTCAAACTCACTGTCATAAGTTAACTTCAATATGCCTTACCTTTGATATATCATTGATGAGTTCCTAGAGTTTTTCTACTCCAGGAGCCCGGCCGTGGGCCAGGCTTGTCTGGTGCTTGCCAGGTCAACCTGGTGGTACCATCGGCATGGCCAGCTATTTCATATCATGCTTAACTCAACATGAAAATTATTTTCCTTATCTGAAGAAGTGGCAACAAAGAACAGCTGTAGCCCTTGAATGTAGGATGATGGGCACTGCCAATAAGGATGGCAGACAGACGCTTAGCGTAAAGCCATCTTTATTGTAGACAACGTTTCGCTCTATGTAGAGCTTTATCAAGTCATGGCTGCACAAAGTTCTGCACCGAATGTCTGTCTACTATACCTGTAAGTAAGATCGTACTTGGATTCATCTGTGTATATAATTATTTAAATTTCCTTACTAAAAGCAACGCAGTATAAACTGATACATATTTTTACAGTCCCGTGCCACAAATTCATGTCGAAGAACATGAAAAAACTAACCCAGTCTCACAATAATCTTATACTGTATCATATAAAAATTTAAATGGTATAATAAATTTAAAAAAAAAAGCACGTTTGACGTATTCATTGAAATGTCATTCTTACAAAGACTGTAGCGAATCATAATTATGACAAACAAGTAAAAATTTAATACCTAAAATAACAGAACAATTAATGTCTGTTAAATATGCCCGAAATAGCTGAATAGTTTTTTGGCATGATGTTAGTAATAATAAATTAACTTTGGCTATGCCTTGGGTAGTCTCTCCTAAGTCGCTTAGCTAATTTTTACTAAATTAATTTAATTCAATGCTTAGCCAGATCTTTGAGAATAACCATATATAATCTCCCTATTCTGTTATACAGCAACACCGTTATCACCTTTACACTTTTTAAAAAGTCTTGTCTACAGCAGCACATGTAATTCCGTTCTTTTAGTAGCATGTCCAGCAAAAATACCAATAAATTAAACTATATTATGATTGTCTTTATTAAAATGCCCCCTAAGATATGGGATTACTAGAATGACTAAGGTGGTGTATATCTTCACCTGTCAACAGCCTGTCTGATGCAGACTAGAAACCTTCCACTTTGTTCAGCAGATAGTCTCGCTCAGTTGAGAGTAATCATTGCTTTGGTCAACAGACAACCTTGCCACAGCTAAGAGGAACGTCCACTTTGATCAGTAAACAGCCTCCCCCAAACCACCCTACCATCACCAGTCGCAAACAGCTACCCATCATCAACCATCTGCCAGCAACAGGTTAACAGAAAATTAGAATCGGCATTTTCAATGAAAAATAACAGTACTAGTTAATACCTGGTATTACCTGGGATTGTTATTTTTGTGCAGAAATATTAATGAAGCAGAAGTATAACAATTAAAACGAAAATAGTAAAAGAGCATAGAGAAAAGGATTAGAACGTTCCATTGGTCAAGTATATAAACATCGATAAATTTAATTGTTCTAGACCAGTTATGAGTTTCGTGGTATTCACATACAGACGTTAATAGCGGTAGTAGCACTAGAGAACAACAGTGACATATACCACTCACCAATGGCAGATTCATGTGAAAAATAACAACATTAACAGAAGAAGACTTGACTCGAAGCATAAGTCAAGGTACGTTGAAAATCCACCCTGCTTCTTCAGTGAGAAATGGTTGGCCACGCTATGTATGGCAGAGATGTTGATCAGCTTTTAACATTCGCATGCATATTGTTGATCGGTTTGTAGCACTGAAGAGTTTTTCAATCAATTGTATCGATCACATACTTATTGACTAGCTAAGTTGTTACTTAACGAATGTTTAACAATCGTTTATTTATGTTGACCAATCAGCTCTCTATTAACCATTTCGTTTTGGAGCTGAAATCAATAATTCGACAACAAGATGCAATCAACTGATCATAGTCAAGCACCTTGACAGTTATTTGTTTATTGACCTTCAGTGACCCGTTATTGAACAATTATTTTTGACCAACTTTCTGAGTAACTATCTTGTATAGCAATTGTGTAATGACGATGAGGTCATTCTTGTTTAAAGGCGAAACCTGCTCAGTGATGAATTAATTTGACAATAATATAGGTTATTCACCAGCTGCGTCATATAGCCATCTCACCAGTTCGGCCATCTGCTGTCCTCAAGCAACCACCTGCATTGCGTCCACCTATTAAGAAATCACACACCTGACGACCATTTTGGGCTGCCAAGCATCTGGGTGGCGTGGGCTACTACTGAACAATTGGTCATCTTATATACGACAGCTTTGTGTGCTAAAGAAGACATGGATAGGAAAATAAAGCGTTGTGAAGAGCATTTATGCGAGCGATAATGATTTAGATCTGACTGAGGATACTCTTCAGGCTTTTACGGCACAGTTAGTGGCCGCCTTAACTATGAGATATCATTGTCAAAAGATGTGTCCCTATTTACAAGAGAATCTTAACAAGATATACGACTGCTAAGATATTTTATCTACTTTCATGACGTTAACGCAGTATCGAAAGTGTGAGCGCGCGCGCGTGTGTGTATGCTTCTGTGTGTGTGTGTGTACTCACCTAATTGTACTCACCTAATTGTGGTTGCAGGGGTCGAGACTCAGCTCCTGGCCCCGCCTCTTCGCTGTCTGCTACTGGGTCTCTGCTCTCCCTGCTCCATGAGCTTTATCATACCTTGTCTTAAAACTATGTATGGTTCCTGCCTCCACTATATCTTTCTCTAGTCCATTCCACTTCCTGACTACTCTGTGGCTGAAGAAATGTTTCCTGACATCCCTTTGACTCATCTGAGTCTTCAGCTTCCAGTTGTGTCCCCTTGTTTCTGTGTTCCCTCTCTGAAACAACCTGTCACTATCTACCTTGTCAATTCCCCGCAGTATTTTGTATGTCGTTATCATGTCTCCTCTGACCCTTCTTTCCTCCAGTGTTGTTAGTCCTATTTCCCTCAATCTTTCTTCATAAGACAGACCCCTGAGTTGTGGAACTAACCTTGTCGCAAACCTTTGCACTTTCTCCAGTTTCCTTACGTGCTTGACCAGGTGTGTGTGTGTGTGTGTGTGTGTGTGTGTGTGCGTGCGCGAGTGTGCACGCGCCCGGGTCTAATTGTAGCTCCTGGCCCCGCCTCTCTTCTTATCGCGAGCCACGGATCTGACACTGTTCTCTTATTGTGCCCTTGTTGCCTCTGCTTTTCAGTTATTATATAATTTCTCCCTCATCTCATACCGTGCCTAGTTTTTCCTATCGTGCCTGCACTTAAAACTATGTATGAATTCTGCCTCCACCACTTCGTCGAGGCTATTTCACTTCATGACCACCCTGAGATTGAGGAAATAATTCCTGACACCCAAGTGACTCGTATGTGTCTTTGATCTCTAGCTATGCTCCTGAGTACCTGTTTTCCGCCTCTCAAACTATTGGTTCTTGTCTACCCTATCAATTTCTTGAACATTTTAAGAACAGAATAAAGAATTACCATTACCATATACGGGGAATTTGTTATCAATATTTGTTTAACAGTATTTGCATTTACTAATGTCACTTTTTAACTGTATTGTTGAAGAACACGTGAAAAATTAAACACATTCTCATTAAAGGACAAAAGCAACAACATTCTCCTGGACAAAATTCCCTTTGGAGACAATTGCACATAGACTCATCATATGATTTTTTAAAGAGAGAATAAAAACATATGTGGGTACTGCAGACTGGATGTTATCTCGTGAATTATATGAAAGAAACTCCAAGATCAGTAGCTGCAAAAGATCTCACGGACATAGAGACAACTTTCTTTCCTTCACTCCCTCTTTGTAATTCGAGTGAAAGTCCATTTACTAATATGTTATTATTGATTGCCTATATACCTTTAATCTGATTAGAGAAATTTTTTCCTTGTCTGTGGATACATTTGTTTCAGGAATGGAAGGATTTTCGCCTGTTCTGGTAGAGTTGTTAACTCGTTAGAGGGTAATTGTATTTCCCCTTCAGTGCGGAGATCGTACATTAGAGCGAGCTTTTATCTTCAATACTGTCAATAACTGTTTTGCAACGCATGTATTCAAACAAACATCACGAATATAATATTGCAATATGTTTGTCGTAACATATACACATCAATAGCCAAAGACTTAAAGCAAGATTTACCACCTTCTATCAATAACAGTTTAATGCAAATAATGTTCTGTGCCCGCACGGGAAAAAAAGCGCACTACAACATGAGCAACAAAATAGCCGAATAAGAGAAGTGCAACAGCCCAGTTTGTGTATGCGAGGTGGGCAGCAAGCCCTGCAGTATTCTGCGGAGCATTGTCTTGCAGTGTGGTTAACATTCACTAAATGGAATATATTAACACCATTGTTATACACACAACACACACATTCAAGAGTCTGCACACCGTCAGGCAACACTAACCCGCTCCTGCGGCATTAACAGTCCCGTCAACTGAGTAGGATACGTGGGACATTCAAACACGCGTGCACGCAGCGCACACACACACACACACACACACACACACACACACACACACACACACACACACACACACACACACACACGGGAAGTGAGCATTATATACAGTACAGGGGTAGAGTTCAAGGAATCAGTGAGAGGGAGCAGAAGCACTCTCTGAATTACCAGTTAAAATATATTACAGGTGAGTGGATATGGGACGAATTGCCAGAGATCGGAAAGAGAATGTAGCCCCAATATTTAAAAAGCAAAGGCAAGGAGGGAATCATTAAACTACAGACCAGTCTCACTGACATGCATACTTTGTAAGTGAATGGATATAATTCATTAGGGTGATGGGACACTTAATCAGAAGTGGATTCATGAACAATAATCAACACGGGTTCAGAGATAGCAAATTTTGGTGTCACAGACATGATGGTGTTCTTTGACAGAGCATCAGAAGTGAGTCAAGATAAAAAGAATAGGTGACCTGTACATTTCTGAATTGCAAGGCCTTTGATAATATACATCAAAAAGACACTGGTACAAAATATTGAGGAGTAGATCTCACACTAACCATATCTGCTCTTTCACCCTTTTAAACAGTGTACCCATTGTCTAAAAGGGGCCAGTAGCTTCTCCATTACAAAACTGAGTAATAAACATATGAATTCACATTCTTTTATGACAAATATATCTTAATTACATACTTAAACCATTAATAAGGCTGATGCAAGTCTGCAACATTATACAAAGTGTCATTTCTCCCATACCTCTTTCTTCCCTTAAAAATAACTGAGAGTTAGCGGAATCCATTATCCTAACGGTTCATTATTCTGTTTTATCCCTTAATTTTAAAAAGTCCTTAAACATAAAAAAATTTGTCTACTAGAAGATGAACGTGGGGTTGAGAACAGTGTCGAGGACAGTGTCGAGGACAGTGTCGAGGACAGTGTCGAGGACAGTGTCGAGCACAGTGTCGAGCACAGTGTCGAGGACAGTGTCGAGGACAGTGTCGAGGACAGTGTCGAGGACAGTGTCGAGGACAGTGTCGAGGACAGTGTCGAGGACAGTGTCGAGCACAGTGTCGAGGACAGTGTCGCTCACAGTGTCGAGCACAGTGTCGAGCACAGTGTCGCTCACAGTGTCGAGCACAGTGTCGAGCACAGTGTCGAGCACAATGTCGAAGTGTCGAGCACAGTGTCGAGCACAGTGTCGAGCACAGTGTCGAGCACAGTGTCGAGCACCGGCTCACCAGAGACACAAATCAACCAAGTAACCTCTGCAGTGAATGCTTCTTTGGCAAAACTAAACTGACTTCCAAGAATCTCAACAAAATTCATCACGACCCTATATACGACGTACATCAAGCCCATCTTGGAGTATGTAGCACCACCATGGAGCCCTCACCCTATAAATCATGTAAGAAACTGGAGAAAGTAAAAGGGTATGCAAGGGTGAGAAATATGAGCTAAATTAATTAATCCTGACTGAAGAACAGATGAGCCATGGAAGACATGATAGCGACATAAAATATATTCAAAATACTGTTCGAGAGGCAGGTATTAGATGCACAAGGGTACAGTTGGAAGCTCAATAGACAGATGTGTCGCACGGATGTCGTGAAGTGGAATGATCTGGACGAAAAAGTAGTCGAGGGAGGCTCCATACACAGCTTTAATAATAGGTATGACACGGATCACAAGTTTAAGAGGAAGCAAACTTAAAAAGTTGCAAAGTATGAGACATGGCTAAAAACTGAAACTCAACCTCTGCAATAACAAATAGGTGATTACCAACAGGTGAGTACGTACACACACACACACACACACACACACACACACACACACACACACACAAACACAAACACACACACACACACACACACACACACACACACACACACACACACACACACACACACGCGCGCGCGCACGCACGATCAAGTATTCCTCCAGGTTTATGCATGTCCACTGTTGTAATCACATCTTGTTTCTATACAGTACCCAACTACGACAACAATAAATTGAGCATTTAGGAAGTCCTCCAGTGGCTAGTCCATGGAGTAATCGCCGGCAGGGACCTGGGTTGGTGAGGTTATTGAGTTTAAAGTTTATAGACTACACGAGGCTCATTAGAGCTTCATGTAACCTGTACACCACCAGTCAAAGATACTTTAAACCCTTAAATTAGAGAATGAATCAACTGTCATCGTATATACGCTGAGAGACATGAAGTACCCGCCCTGGGGTGTGGGAAGATGGTTGATGAATGGTTGGGAGCTAAATTAACTGTTTAATAGTGAGCGGGTATATTTCAATTGCTATATGATTTACGGCTAGTATAAAAGAAAAATCTAGCTAATTTTAAGCTCTGTTTCACTAGTGTATACCTTAGTTCTGTCTAGCGTATTACTTAATTACAACCTGCGAAAAGTTTAGTTATAACTTGGAATAGGCTCATTTTTAACCAGTTTACCATTCACTTATATGGAGTGTATGATTCGATTCTAATGTAGGACTCAAATCTATTCAATGGCTTCATTCCAGCGCAAGATTCAATTCTATCTTGTGGAAGGCCTCATTTTGGCGTATGATTCAGTTCTAGATTAAGTTCTAATTAGAAAATTGTTTCATTCTAGTATACGATGGCGCTCCAACCAGTGAATTTCTTCATTTTAGTTTGCAATCAGTTTTAGCTAGTGAATGGCTACAATCTATAGTTTCATATAGTTTAGTTTTAACTAATGTATGGAAAACGTCTAAGGTGTGTATAATTTTGTTCTCGCAGTTGAATTACTGATTACGCTGGTCTGCATGATACTTTTTATTGACTCTATGGTATCTTCTGAGGTATATATATGGAAAATAGTGATTCATTGCGTTTTTTATTCATCTCTATCACATCAGGTTGTCAAGTTATACGGAAACGTTACTTTTTTCGTATAACATAAGTAAATGAGAAAGTGGTATATTACCAATTAAACGCTTACCTTATAATGAATTAAATGTTAAATCTAATATATTTTTCTCTATTTTCAGATTATTAATATGTCTAGAGGCTGCATACATTCACCAGACATATTTTGCTATGTCTGCGGGCAATTCACCCCTTCAGATTCCCGGAGCAACATTACTCCTTTATTGAAGCGCTGCTACTTTGTTTATTTTGGCTGCAAACTTGGAGACCAGGACAAACCATTTGCATCACACAAAATTTGCAAGAGTTTCATCAGTAAGCTCCAAATGTGGTCAGTTGGAAAACTTAAATGTATGCCCTTTGGAGTACCAATGGTACTGCGGGAGCAGATGAACCACCATGATGACTGCTACTTTTGTATGACTAAAGTAGCAGGTTTCAACAAGAAGGCCTGTTCCACACACTGAAGATATTCCTGTACCTGTGCCACCTGAGAAATGGCAAATTTCTTCAGAGTCTGATACCAGTGATTCTAAGGAGATGGAAGTAGACTATAAACCACCAACAAATGATGGTCCAAAACTCTTCAACCAAGTTGAGCTCAATGACTTGGTGAGAGACCTTAACCTTCCAAAAGAAAGTGCACAGTTACTTGGCTCAAGACTGAAGGAACACAGGCTTCTAACACCTGGAACAACATTCGCTTGGTACCATCATCGTGAAGCGGAATTCACTCAGTTATTTGACAAAGAGGAATCTTTAGTTTTCTGTTCAAATATTTCTGGCTTTATTGAACACATGGGGATGCCATACAAAGCAGATGAATGGAGACTCTTCATTGATTCTTCTAAAAGAAGTTTAAGGTCTGTACTTCACTACAATGGCAACACAGCTGCATCTGTGCCAATTGGCCATAGTGTCCAAATGTCAGAAACTTACGCGAATATGAAGACACTAATATCTGCAATCAAATACCAGAATCACAATTTTCTCATTTGTGGTGATTTAAAAGTTATTGCACTTTTTGCACTCATACCTTGAATATTTTCCCGACAATTGTGGGAACTACAGTGAGGAACAAGGAGAACAGTTCTATCAGAATATTTGCACCATGGAAACTCGATATCAGGGCAAATGGAATGTCAGCATGATGGCGGATTACTGCTGGTCATTGAAACGTAATGGTATCGATGCACAGCACAAGCGAAAATCAAAGCGGTCCTCCTTCCTTTGATTCAATATGTAGGCTAACCATTAGGAGCATATTTTTTTTAATAAAATCATTTGATTTGATTCATGTTGATTTGGAATTCACATGTTCTTAAAACTAACAGAATGTGCTTTTCCATGATTACTTGCCTAATTTAAATAAAGTAACAAATTATTGAAAATTCACATTTTTTATTATCATTAATTTGTATTTTATTCAAAATCCTTAAGTGATAGAACAAAATGGTTTACATATTTACAGTCAGCAGCCCAAGAATATGTAAGATAGCACCCATGAATAAAAATAAAAATAAAAACATTCCAAATGCAGACCAGTGTTATATATAACCAATGAATTGAAAAGTTTAAACTGTACACATTCTGACTAACTAGGACAGATCTGTAACTAGAACCGAGCTGTAACTAGGATAGAAATGTAAATAGAATGGAAATGTTACCAGAATAGAAATGAAACAAGGATGGAACTTGGAACTTACTAAATCTGCTGGAAAACCTTAGAAAACCGTGAAATATTGCAAAACATTACGGTTTTTCGCGTTTCATTTGGAATATTAAGAAATTGCTTAATTTCCCCATTATAATGGAATTTAGAGAAAAATATTTGATTAAGTTGACAGCCTCAAGCCTGAGTAGAGATTTGGTTATCAAGAACTAGGCTAGAAAGAGAGAGACATACAGACCCAGATCTAGGTTACTTCTATGTATATCACATAAATACTATAATTTACAGTTAGTCATACATAGCCATATATATATATATATATATATATATATATATATATATATATATATATATATATATATAATATATATATATATATATATATATATATATATATATATATAATCAATAACACTGCGACTAGCCAAGGATTCGAACCCATGCTGCTTTGGCCCGCCTCATGATGAGCGAAAATCCCATGACGCTCTAACCTACAGGACAACGCAACCTACTGTAGGATTGCGTGGTCCTGTGGGTTAGAGCGTCATGGGTTTTCGCTCATTGTCAGGGAACGCCTTCCGCCTGATCAAAGTTAAAAAAAAAAAAAAAAAAAAACTTAATACTACCACTAGTATTACACCTCACTCTTAGCCTATATATACCCTCTGTGTCCAAGTATTGTCTGTAATGGCTTGATAAAGCTCCTGGAGAGCGAAACGTTGCCACAATAAAATGTCACATTAGTTTCATTTGTGTCCTTTTACTTAACATATTGTCGGTAATTCTACCAATATTAATAAAATTTCATTCTACTCCCTGTTTGGTGTACTAGCCCAACGAGCAGTATTTTATATTATTGTAACCACAAACGAGTGGTATTGATCAATAACAACACTGCGACTAGCCAAGGAGTCGAACCCATGCTGCTTTGGCCCGCCTCATGGCTTGCCAATCGTTCGTGGTCACAATAATATAAAATACTGCTCGTTGGGCTAGTACACCAAACATGGAGTAAAATGAAATTAGCTCAGAGGCATCTACACCACCGTATGTCCTCGGATGACGGTAAAACACCTAGCTTGGCTGGATGCGTCATTCTTGTAGGATTGCGTGGTCCTATGGGTTAGAGCGTCATGTGTTTTCGCTCACCATGAGGCAGGCCAAAGCAGCATGGGTTCTAATCCTTGACAAGTCACAGTGTTCTTATTGAATATATATATATATATATATATATATATATATATATATATATATATATATATATATATATATATATATATATATGCTAGGAATTCGCAAGAGCAGGCGAAATATTCACAAACACTGATCTCTGGTCGAAGGAGACTCGAATCTACGAACCTTGTGACAAGGTACGCAGTGCTTAACCGACCGTACCTTAGCGTCCAGCTCTCGCTAGACGTTGATCCAAGGCAGCCAGCTTTCAGGCAGGTGGCATACAGCTTTTCATCTCATCCCCTGCATGCATCGACCAACTAGAGATTTTTACAATGCTAGGAATTCGCAAGAGCAGGCGAAATATTCACAAACACTGATCTATAGGTTCGAGTCTTCTTCGGCCAGAGATCAGTGTTTGTGAATATATATATATATGTCGTGCCGATTAGGTAAAACTTGCGATTTTGGCTTAAATAGCAACGCTCACCTTGCCATATAAGACAAGTGAAAATTTGTGTATGCAATAATTTCGCCAAAATAATTCTGAACATAACGAAAAAAATATATTTCATTGTGTTTGTTTATTATTAAATTAATGTTAACGTATCTAAAATATATTTAGTTGGGTTAGGCTAAATTAAATTGCGCTTTTTGTAATAAGGTTAGGTAGGTTTTCAAAGTTTCTCTTGGTACAAAATTATAAATTCTTACATTAACATAAATGAAAAAAATATATATTTAAACGTATAAGAGAAAATTTTAGAAAGGACTTAATTTTAGATGAGTTCTTTCTAATTGACCAGTTTTACCTAATCGGCACGACATATATATATATATATATATATATATATATATATATATATATAGGTGAACAGTATTTGGATAAGGGTAAAGATGTTTTTGTGGCTTTTATGGATTTGGAAAAGGCGTATGATAGGGTAGATAGGGGGGCAATGTGGCAGATGTTGCAGGTGTATGGAATAGGAGGAAGGTTACTGAAAGCAGTGAAGAGTTTTTATGAGGATAGTGAGGCTCAGGTTAGAGTGTGTAGGAGGGAAGGGGACTATTTCCCAGTAAAAGTGGGCCTTAGACAAGGATGTGTGATGTCACCGTGGTTGTTCAATATATTTATAGATGGGGTTGTAAGAGAAGTGAATGCGAGGGTCTTGGCAAGAGGTGTTGGGCTAAAAGATAAAGAAGCAAATACAAAGTGGGAGTTGTCACAGTTGCTTTTTGCTGATGACACTGTGCTTTGGGAGATTCTGAAGAGAAGCTGCAGAGGTTGGTGGATGAATTTGGTAGGGTGTGTAAAAGAAGAAAATTGAAAGTGAATATAGGAAAGAGTAAGGTGATGAGGATAACAAAAAGAATAGGTGACGAAAGATTGGATATCAGATTGGAGGAGAGAGTATGGAGGAGGTGAATGTATTCAGATATTTGGGAGTGGACATGTCGGCGGATGGGTCTATGAAGGATGAGGTGAATCATAGAATTGATGAGGGGAAAAGGGTGAGTGGAGCACTTCGGAGTCTGTGGAGACAAAGAACCTTGTCCATGGAAGTAAAGAGGGAATGTATGAGAGTATAGTTATACCAACGCTCTTATATGGGTGTGAAGCATGGGTGATGAATGTTGCAACGAGGAGAAGGCTGGAGGCAGTGGAGATGTCATGTCTGAGGTCAATGTGTGGTGTGAATATAATGCAGAGAATTCGGAGTTTGGAAATTAGGAGGAGGTGCGGGATTACCAAAACGATTGTCCAGAGAGCTGAGGAGGGGTTGTTGAGGTGGTTTGGACATGTAGAGAGAATGGAACGAGACAGAGTGACTTCGAGAGTGTATAAATCTGTAGTGGAGGGAAGGCGGGGTAGGGGTCGGCCTAGGAAAGGTTGGAGGGAGGGTAAAGGAAGTTTTGTGTGCGAGGGGCTTGGATTTCCAGCAAGCATGTGTGAGCGTATTTGATAGGAGTGAATGGAGGCATATGGTTTTAATACTTGACGTGCTGTTGGAGTGTGAGCAAAGTAACATTTATGAAGGGGATTCAGGGAAACCGGCAGGCCGGACTTGAGTTCTGGAGATGGAAGTACAGTGCCGGCACCTGAAGGGGGTGTAAAGTTGCAGTTTATAACTGTAGTGTAAGCACCCTTCTGGCAAGACAGTGATGGAGTGAATGATGATGAAAGTTTTCTCGCACCTGCCTTGGTGGAATCGCCGATGTGTTAATAAAAATAAAATAAAATATATATACAGTGGTAGGTTTACGTGTCCCCAAACTCACCCTTTATGTAAGTTTATTTTTTAATGCTTTTGTAAGTGTAATTTGGGGTCTAAAGGATAGTCTATTTTACAACATTTCTTAAGAGATAAATCTTTAGTAATGCACTTAACAGCATTCTGAATGAAAATATCTAAACGGTACCACTGTATATATATATATATATAGAGAGAGAGAGAGAGAGAGAGAGAGAGAGAGGATAAATAAGTATACAAGATATGATGTAGGGTGTGATAAAAGACTGTTCAGTAGACTTCAGGATGTACATGTTCATAGAGGGGCCATAGATATATCAGATCACTTTTTAGTCGTAGCTACAGTGAGAGTAAAAGATAGATGGAATACAAGGAAAATAGAAGCAGTAAGTAAGAGAGAGGTGAAAGTTTATAAACTAAAATAGGAGGCAGTTAGGGTAAGATATAAACAACTATTTGAGGATAGATGGGCTAGTGAGAGTATAGGCAATGGGGTCGAAGATGTATGGGGTAGGTTTAAGAATGTAGTGTTAGAGTGTTCAGCAGACGTTTGTGGTTACAGGAGAGTGGGTGCGGGAAGGAAGAAGAGCGATTGGTGGAATGATGATGTCAAGAGAGTAGTAAGGGAGAAAAAGTTAGCATATGAGAAGTTTTTACAAAGTAGAAGTGATGTAAGGAAGGAAGAGTATATGGACAGAAAAAGAGAGTTGAGACAGTGGTGAAACAATGTAAAAAGAGAGCAATTGAGAGAGTGGGTGAGATGTTATCAACAAATTTTGTTGAAACTAAGAAAAAGTTTTGGAGTGAGATTAACAAGTTGAGGAAGCCTAGAGAACAAATGGATTTGACAGTTAAAAATAGGAGAGGAGAGTTACTAAACGGAGAGTTAGGTATCGGGAAGATGGAGGGAATATTTTGAGGAATTGTTAAATGTTGATGAAGCTTGGGAAGCTGTGATTTCGTGTATAGGGCAAGGAGGAATAGCATCTTGTAGGAGTGATTAAGAGCTAGTTGTGAGTGTGGGGAAAGTTCGTGAGGCAGTTGGTAGAATGAAAGGGGGTAAGGCAGCTGGGATTGATGGGATAATGATATAAATATTAAAAACAGGTGGGGTTATAGTTTTGGAGTGGTTGGTGTTATTATTTAATAAATGTATAGAAGAGGGTAAGGTACCTAGGGATTGGCAGAGAGTATGCATAGTTCCTTTGTATAAAGACGAAGGGGACGAAAGAGAGTGCAAAAATTTTAGGGGAATAAGTCTGCTGAGTATATCTGGTAAAATGTATGCTAGAGTTATTATTGAAAGAATTAAAAGTAAGACAGAGAGTAGGATAGCAGATGAACAAGGAGGCTTTAGGAGAGGTACGGGGTGTGTAGACCAAGTGTTTATAGTGAAACATATAGGTGAACAGTATTTAGATAAAGGTAAAGAGGTTTTTGTGGCATTTATGGATTTGGAAAAGGCCTATGACAGGGAGGATAGGGGGGCAATGTGGCAGATGTTTCACGTGTATGGAATAGGAGGAAGGTCACTGAAAGCAGAGAAGAGTTTTTACGAGGATAGTGAGGCTCTAGTTAGAGTATGTAGGAGAGAGGGAGATAATTTCCCAGTAAAAGTAGGCCTTAGACAAAGATGAGTGATGTCACCGTGGTTGTTCAATATATTTATAGATGGGGTTGTAAGAGAAGTGAATGCGAGGGTTTTGGCAAGAGGTGTGGGGTTAAAAGATAATGAATCTAACACAAAGTCGGAGTTGTCACAGTTGCTCCTTGCTCATGACACTGTGCTTTTGGGAGATTCTCAAGAGAAGTTGCAGAGGTTGGTGGATGAGTTTGTAGGGTATAAAAGAAGAAAATTTAAAGTTAATATAGGAAAGAGTAAGGTAATGAGGATAACAAAAAGATTAGGTGACGAAAGATTGGATATCAGATAGGAGAGAGAGATTATGGAGGAAGTGAATATATTCAGATATTTGGGAGTGGACGTGTCAGCAGATGGGTCTATGAAGAATGAGGTGAATCATAGAATTGAAGAGGGGAAAAGGGTGAGTGGTGCACTTAGGAGTTTGTGGAGACAAAGAACTTAGTCCGTGGAAACAAAGAGGGAATGTATGAGAGTATAGCTGTACCAACGCTCTTTTATGAGTGTGAAGCATGGGTGGTGAATGTTGCGACAAGGAGAAGGCTGGAGGCAGTGGAAATGTCATGTCTGAAGGCAATGTGTGCTGTGAATATAATGCAGAGAATTCGGAGTTTGAAAATTAGGAGGAGGTGCGGGATTACTAACACTATTATCCAGAGAGCTGAGGAGGGGTTGTTGAGGTGGTTCGGACATGTAGAGAGAATGAAACAAAGTAGAATGAAACAAAGTGGAATGAAGGCGGGGTAGGCGTTGGTCTAGGAAAGGAGGTTTTGAGTGCGAGGGGCTTGGACTTCCAGAAAGCATGCGTGAGCGTATTTGAGTATATATATATATATATATATATATATATATATATATATATATATATATATATATATATATATATATATATATTGTGTGTGTATTTGTGTGTATGTGTATGTTTGTGTGTGTGTGTATGTGTATTCGAGCTACTTGGGCTTCCTGATGATGTGTTGATTGCAACACGAAAAGCCTAGAGCAATCATTCAACTCCCTTTGTGGTTGTTTTACACACACACACACACACACACACACATACACGCCCCGATGGCATGGTGGCTAGCGCTCTTGCTTCACGCATGGAGGGCCCGGGTTCAATTCCCGGCGGGGCCGAAACATTTCGAAGTGTTTCGTTACACACACACACATATATACAACAGGCCTAGTGTCTAATCGACATGTGCCAAGGAAAAAATTGTAACTAACACACATACATACATACATACAATCGGACGAGGACCAGGCGGCAGAACTACAAAGGGATCTGGAGAGGCTGCAGGCCTGGTCCAGCAATTGGCTCCTGGAGTTCAACCCCACCAAGTGCAAAGTCATGAATATTGGGGAAGGGCAAAGAAGACCATAGACGGAGTACAGTCTAGGGGCCAGGGCCTACAAACCTCACTCAAGGAAAAGGATCTTAGGGTGAGTATAACACCGGGCACATTTCCTGAGGCGGACATCAACCAAATAACTGCTGCAGCATATGGGCGCCTTGCAAACCTAAGAACATCATTCCGACATCTTAATGAGTCATTCAGGACCCTGTACACTGTGTACGTCAGGACCATACTGAAGTATGCAACGCCAGTTTGGAACTCTCACTTAGCCAAGCATGTAAGGAATCTAGAGAAAGTGCAAAGGTTTGCAACAAGACTAGTCCCGGAGCTAAGGGGTATGTCCTACGAGGAAAGGTCAAGGGAAATCGACCTGACGACACTGGAAGACAGGAGAGATAGAGGGGATATGATAACGACATATAAAATACTTAGAGGAATCGATAAAGTGGACAGACACAGAATGTTCCAGAGGTGGGACACAGCAACAAGGGGTCACAGTTGGAAGTTGAAGACTCAGATGAACCACAGGGATGTTAGGAAGTATTTCTTCAGTCACAGAGTTGTCAGGAAGTGGAATAGTCTGGGAAGTGATGGAGTGGAGGCAGAATCCATACATAGCTTTAAGGAGAGGTATGATAAAGTTCATGGAGCGGGAAGAGTGACAGAGTAGCGGCCAGTGAAGAGGTGGGGCCAGCAGCTGTGACTCGACCCCTGCAACCACAAATAGGTGGGTACACATACACATATACGCACACATACACACACATATACACATACACACAGTTGGAAGTTGAAGACTCAGATGAACCACAGGGATGTTAGGAAGTATTTCTTCAGTCACAGAGTTGTCAGGAAGTAGAATAGCTTGGGAAGCGATGTAGTGGAGGCAGGTTCCATACATAGCTTTAAGAAGAGGTATGATGAAGCTCATGGCGCAGGGAGAGTGACCCAGTAGCGGCCAGTGAAGAGGGTGGGCCAGGAGGTATGACTCGACCACTGCAACCACAACTAGGTGAGTACACACACACACACACACACACACACACACACACACACTCACATATATATATGCACACACACACACACACACACTAGGCTAGTTCCACAACTCAGGGGTCTGTCCTATGAAGAAAGGTTGAGGGAAATAGGACTAACAACACTGGATAACGACATACAAAATACTGCGGGGAATCGACAAGGTAGACAGGGACAGGATGTTCCAGAGAGGGAACACAGAAACAAGGGGACACAACTGGAAGCTGAAGACTCAGATGAGTCAAAGGGATGTTAGGAAGCATTTCTTCAGCCACAGAGTAGTCAGGAAGTGGAATAGTCTAGAGAAAGATATAGTGGAGGCAGGAACCATACATAGTTTTAAGACGAGGTATGATAAAGCTCATGGAGCAGGGAGAGCAGAAACCCAGTAGCGGACAGCGAAGAGGCGGGGCCAGGAGCTGAGTCTCGACCCCTGCAACCACAATTAGGTGAGTACAATTAGGTGAGTACACTCATACACACATACACTCACATACACACATATACACTCACATACACACACACACACACACACACACACACAAACACACACACACACACACACACACGCACACACGTGTCGCATCTTGTAGGGCTCCGTGAATATAAGTGTTGTTGAGGGCTACACAAGGGTACTACAGGGGTTATCAAGTGTGTCAGGGTAGTGAACAACCCTTGAAGTGATTTACGAGTTGCCCTGAGCCACATAAGTGTGGGAAGAGCCATAATTTTATAAGTGAACTAGAAATAAATATTTGGTGGCGGGGTCAGTGGGCCTAGTGTGCTCCAGGCGACGATGCCACGTGTGTCACCCTAGATAATAAAGTGAAATAAATATGT
>WNWK01010185.1:0-71730 GCA_009830355.1 Cherax destructor | reverse complement strand
ATAGGAGATTAAGCCCATTTAGGCAAATTACACCAAGGTAAGACGCAAGGGTTGTTCTTAGACTGACATCTGATGAAAGTTTGTGTCAGGGAGACCTCTCATCCAGCTGCTCTCATATATATTCTGGTTGACTTAATATTAAACTGCAAGTTAACTTATTTCACTAACGAATGTAAGCACTAAAGTATTACTAATTATTGTGTATAATTATGTAAAATTATGGACAAGTATTGCAAGAAGATATTTATCTGTTCAACGACCAGGAAAGTTAGAGACTGAATGATTTAATTAAAGGTTTAAAGGCAACTAATATTTAATATCATCACAGCCAAACACATGAGTCTACCATGGTGGAAATAAGTGGTATAAAATACCGACACAATGGAAAAATAAACACATAACCAGGCTTGGATCACGATAGAGGGAGACTTCTTTGGGACGAAATTGTTAGGGCTTCTAGACACAATAACGTAGTGTTAGTAGGGGATTTTAACTTTAGTCAAATTGACTGGACTTCTTTGACCGGTAATCTGGAGTCCAGTGACTTTATGGAAGTAGTTCAGGACTGTTTTCTGAAGCAGTGTGTGACGGAGCCTACCAGAGGTAATAATTTGCTCGACCTAGTCTTGTCAAATATATAAACCCTTGTAAATAATCTGGAGATCACTGAAGAGCTTGGCGCAAGTGATCACAAATCCATTACTTTTAATATTACGTGGGAGTACGAGAATAGGGATAATACGGTAAAAGTTCCTGATTTTCGTTCTGCCGACTATACTGGACTTAGAGAACACCTGTCTAATCTCGACTGGGGTAATCTAGCTAACGATTACGATGGGATCTGCGTTTATGATTTTTTCTTAATAATGTACAACGTGCACAGAGTATATTTATTCCCCAGAGAGAATTTAGGTCAAATAATAACGATCCCAAATGGATTAACAGGAGGCTAAAACATCTATTAGGGGAGAAAAGAGGAATTTATAGGCGCATCAAAAGAGATGTTAACCTTATTGACCAATATGTTCAGTTGAAAAGAGAAGTAAAAAAAGGGATTAGAAAGGCTAAACGTGACTATGAGATTAAGATTGCTAATGAATCAAAGACTAATCCAAAAGGGTTCTTTCAAGTGTATAGGACGAAGGTGAGGGAAAAGGTAGGACCTCTGAAAATTGGGAATGAACAGCTGACGGATAACGAACTGGAAATGTGTTCTCTATTTAATGACTATTTTTTGTCAGTCTTTACACAAGAAGACGTAAATGAGATTCCAGAAATTAACAATTATTCAGTTCCTGAAGAATTCAAGTTAACTAATATTACTGTCACGAGGGACATGGTTATCAAACAGATAGATAAACTGAAGCAAAATAAGTCCCCGGGACCCGACGAGTTGTTTTCCAGGGTACTTAAAGAATGCAAGATGGAACTTAGTCAGCCATTAACGAATGTGTTTAATACGTCCATCCTAACTGGTATTGTGCCAGAGATGTGGAAGATAGCTAATGTAGTTCCTATATTCAAATCAGGGGATAAGTCAATTCCATCAAATTACCGTCCAATAAGCCTCACATCTATAGTAGGCAAATTATTAGAATCAATTATAGCTGATATTATTAGAAGTCACCTTGAAGAACATAATTTGATTAATGAATCTCAGCATGGGTTCACGAGAGGTCGTTCCTGCCTAACAAATTTACTGACGTTTTTCAATAAAACATTTGAAGCAGTAGACAGTGATAAAGAATATGATATAGTTTACTTGGATTTCAGTAAGGCCTTCGATAGAGTACCTCACAAGAGACTCTTAAGAAAGGTGGCAGCTCATGGTATAGGAGGTTAAGTTCTAGCATGGATAGAGGCATGGCTTACCAATAGAAAGCAGAGAGTTTCCATTAATGGGGTCAAATCTGAATGGGGATTAGTCACTAGTGGCGTTCCACAAGGAACGATAACTACGTTATCGTGCATTGTGGCCTTAACAATTTCCTCCCATAGTAGTCTCCCTTGGTCCCTATCTAAGTTTGGGGGACGGTATATCACACCTAAAATCAATTTTTCATGCCCCTCTGACAATTCTATCCAGACAGACTCTGTATGTGTTAATTCAGACTTTATACCCATTTTTATACAACAATTTAAATGATCACGGACATAGAGTGCCACCCCACCCCCCTTCCCGATACTTCTGTCTACTTGGAACAATTTAAAACCCTGAATGTGACATTCGGCAGGCATGTCCCGATTTTTCATATTAAACCATGTTTCAGTTATTGCAAAAACATCAATATTACCTGTACTTGCAACTACTCTCAACTCGTCCATCTTATTCCTAGCACTACGACTATTGGTGTAATATACACTTAAAGACCCTCCTTTCTCTTTACCCTTCCTGCTCATTTCTGTTTTTCCCTTATACCTATTACTGTCCTTGTCACCTAGTGCCACTGGCTTTCCACTATCCACCTTATTCTGCCTATTACTAGTTCCCTAGAATTTATAACATTACTACACTGGGACTTCACTGTTTTCCCCCATAACCCATACCACTAACTTTTTCTAGTTTAAAGCCCTAACAGCTCCCTCCACTGCAGTTGCCAGTGCCCCCACCCCAGACCTAGATAAGTGAACCCCATCCCTGGCATACATGTCATTTCTGCCATAGAAGAGGTCCCAGTTGTCAATGAATGTTACTGCATTTTCCTTACAGTATTTGTCCAGCCAGCAATTGACACCAATTGCCCTGGACAACCATTCATTTCAACTCCTCTCCTTGGCAAAATACCACATATGACAGGGTTCCCACCCTTCTTCCTAATTCTGTCTATTGCTGACCTATAGCTGCTAATCAGCTCCTCACTCCTACGTCTGCCAACATCGTTGCCTCCAGCACTGAGACAGATAATAGGATTGCTCCCATTACCTCTCATGATGTCGTCCAGACGGCTAACAATATCCTTCATCCCAGCCCCAGGATAACACACCCTCTGCCTCCTATTCCTATCCTTAAGACAAAATTCCCTATCCATAAACTTAATCTGACTATCCCCAACTAAAACAATGTTCTTACCTCGACTGGCGGTGTGCATGACGTTCTCGACGGTCTTTGTAGAGATGGTCTTCGCTGGGATGTCTTCACATTCGTCTGATAACAAGGAGAAAGAGTTGCTGGTTTTCACAGCAGTCTCCTGGACCTTCTTCAACTTCAGCTTCGTCCCTTCAGATTCGACTAGCATCCATTCGTTGGTCTGATCATCGGCGACATTGTTCCGGGGATAATCCTTGCATATACCCTTCAAACGTTGAATCTCTCTTCTAGCTTCCGTTAATTCCGCAAGCTTCCGTTATGTTACCCAAGGTTTTAACTATCACCCTACTTTGAAGACTGTCACATGCAGCATTCTCCACTTGACCCAGCATTCTCCACCTGACTAAATCCTATAAATACTCATGTTTCTGTTATCCAGGTAGATCTGTTTGTGACTCGATAAAGCCCACTGCGTGGGCGAAACGTTGTCAATAAAGAATCACATTATACTGCTTATGTGTTTATTTTTCCAGTCTAGCATGGTAAACACATGAGCCTAGCCTGGTAAACACATGAGTCTAGCCTGGTAAACACGAGTCTAGCCAGGTAAACACATGAGTCTAGCATGGTAAACACATGAGTCTAGCATAGTAAACACATGAGTCAAGGATGGTAAACACATGAGTCTAGCCTGGTAACTACATGAGTCTAACACAGTTAAACAAAACAAAGGCAGCTTTACCATCTCTGAAGTCTTAGCAAGAATCCTCCTGAAAACAGTAAACTCTGCCATCACATAGTCTCTCCTGCTAATACTACACAAAGAACTCCGCAGAGGTGGAACACTGATACAGGTCATCTCTAATCCAACCTCCAACATAAATATTTGTCTAACCTATATTTTTGTGCTACCCAAGTAATTGCTTTCACCTTTTCCTCATGTACAAGTTGATTGTTATACCTTATTGTATTACTACTACTACTACAACTTATGTCTCTACTACTACCACCACCACTAGTATTACACCTCACTGAGCATATATATACACTCTGTGCCCATGTATTGTTTGTAACGGCTTGACAAAGCTCCTGGAGAGCGAAACGTTGCCACAATAAAATGTCATTAGTTGCATTTGTGTCCTTTTACTTAACATACATGAGCCTAGCCTGGTAAACACATGAGTCTAGCCTGGTAAACACATGAATCTTCTTTCCCTTAGGTCTATCTTCTTTCGCTCAGGACTATATTCTTTCTCTGAGGACTATCTTCTTTCCTGCAGGATTATCTTCTTTCTTGTAGGGCTATCTGCTTTTAGCAGGGCTATCTTGTTTCAGCAGGACTATCTTCTTTCCCGCAGGAGTATCTTCCTTCAGCCTTACTGTCTTCTTTCCCTCAGGACTATTTACTTTTCACTAAGACTATCTTCTTTCCGGTAGGACTATCTTCTTTTCTACAAGACTATCTTCTTTACTGTAGGACTATCTTCTTTCCTGCAGCTTTTGCTTCTTCGATGGAAGAAATAACGACTTTTTTTTTATCTTTTCATAGTGTCATGTAGATATTAACCTCGGTAACGGAAACGAACAAGTTATAAATTAGACACATATGCAACATTTGGGTATCTTTATTGAGGAAACGTGTCTAATTTATAACTTGTCGGTTCTCTGAACCATTCATCTACACACGGAAACGAACAAGTTGTATTACAGAAAAGGCAGGTGAACAAACACTAGGACATTATAAAAGGCTTCTGTCCTTTGACATTGATCAGTATTGTCGTAAAAGAGATCAAAGTCACCAGACAGAAACATTTTCTGAAATGTATAAATGTCCTGGTGTTGGTTCACGAGACTATTGTTACGCTTACAGTGCTTCTTATAGTTATAATAATATTATAATAATAATCCTAATTTCTACAAGTGTATGATATAACTTAGCTGACATCAATGACATATTATGTAGAAAGTCCCTGGTTATGTAGAGAATTTACCGCAACTTAAATTAATTTTGTTCCCAGGATGCGACCCACACCAGTCGGTTAACACCCAAATACCTACTTACTGTTAGGTGAACAGGGACAGCAGGTGTCTTAAGGAAACACGCTCGATGATTCCACTCGTACCGGGGATCGAACCACGTGTTGTCTGTTTGCTGTCTGAGCGACTGACTGTATTGTTCGTTCTGACAGCATCTTTCCAGCACTCTCAGCCTGTGATAATACTCAAACATAACCATAAATTTTAAAGTGGTGGAGGGGTAAGCCAGAGGAAGGCCTCGGTCAGATGACCAAAACCTCCAGCCCCGCGTCTGTAAACACTTATCCTATTTTCTGACGAACCTTACCTAACCTAAACTCTCACGTGGTCGTATTGACAATACTCCAGAATAAAACTCACACATTTCGACCACCACAACAACAATAACGCGCCACAAATGGATTACAGTATCTATTTGGATAATTATTTATATTCTTTCTATAGCTCTACTTAAGACGTAGAAGAGAAAGAAGACTAGGTAATCAGTCCCTCAGCTGAGAAACTGATTTCCTTATCTTTTGTATATAGTTGTACAGTCTTCCCGATATGTCCATGAATTAGTTATAATAAAGACACTGAAAGGCGAAACGTCTACAATAAAGATACCCAGATGTTGCACATGTGTCTAATTCTTCATATTGTTGTTATTGTTTGCCATAAGTAAGTAAGTAACAAGTGCAGTTAAGATCCCAATGGGATGAGCGGGGCAGACGGGACAGACGAAGAATAGCGCTGGAGAGGAGGTGAAACCCCAACCCGTTCTCTGATTTATGAACGTGTCTCTGATGAGTCTGACCTTTCAATTATGGAGACAAAATACCTAAGTTGGAGACCAAACTTCCCACGACTCTCCTAGCGACCTGCAGCCAAGTTTAATAAGGTCATTTTAACTAATTAGAAAAATACGTATTATTACTGAGCAATTATTATATCGATAAGTAAATCAAGACAGAATTTTAGTGAGAAAGTTCCAACACTAAATAACATAGACTCGTTGGCTGTAAAACTGGTTTGATAATAGATGATGAATGAGACACTTGGGAAACACTTGGGTATTTTTACTGTACAAACATTTCGCTAACCAGTGGCTTCCTCAGTCCTGGATGTGATCAATCCATCAAGATTGATGGAGTGATCACTCCAGAATGGATTTTTTTTAAGTCAATGTTCTTGGTAAGTCTTACTGATGACCATTTGCATAAATTTTTAAAAGTGCCAGGAGCAGTGAAACAATATTAATGCAGCCTCAAATATCACAAAAAAATTATTAAATAGAAAGTTTAACGTGCGTTATGCTTATCAATTCATAACATTATTTCAAACGAGATTATTTTTTTATTAACTGTCATTAACAATTGCGCTTTTTTATATTCGTGATTAAAATTTATTTTGAAACATGACTTAGGAAAATTGTGTTAAAATTTTACCTTCAAGAGCGAGTTATTGAAAATTAAAAAAAAGTTGGTAAAGCAATGAGTGATTTCTGAAAGAGAAACACTGAGTTTGATTTCTTCCTTCAGATAATGAAAGTAATATTTATTACTGTAGTTAATATATGTACTGTTATAGTTACCGTGTTGATTCACCGTCTTTATGAACCTCGCAGGTAAACGTCTAATTCTTTCTGACTTGTTAATGGTCCACGACTGACCGAAACGTTGTCATAAGTTTCTTTCCTGTGTATGGGTTATTTGTGTATAATTCACTTGTATATGTCTGATATACAGTACGACAAGATGAAGAGTTAGACACATGTGTAACATCTTTATTATAGACGTTACAACATCCAGTGGCTTTATCAACACAAATTCAAGGACATAATGGAAAGACTGTAGAACTATATTCAAAAGATACAAAGGACGACGTAATCAGTCCCTCAGCAATATTTGAAAGGGTTGCTCCTTTACATCAGCTTTCCAGCAACTACATCCTAAACTTCAACACGTTACTGCTAAAATTTCTTCCTGAACCTTGCAACACAGCTTCAGTTAATTAACTGTCTTGATCGTAAAGCTCTGATCATACTCATACAACCCACTCCAACCTCCATACTACACCCTCTCACTTGCAACTCTTTCAAGAGCCCTCTCATCTGGAGAGGGAGGTAAGGATAGATTTATTGTGAGAGCTGATGTGGCTGTGAGAAAGGACAGTAGAGTTACAGACAGTGGTCACTGGCGCAGAAAGGACACAGCAGTGTCTGCTGTGGTTAATCTCAGGACCCCTCCCCCCCAACACCTCTCTGTTTATTAATCTGCAACAAATTCAGTCACACACCCACTACCTCAAACACTCACTACAACACCGCTTCAATGTACATTTCTCACCCCTACATCTCACACATACCTACGTCATTCCACATCTCACTTCCACACCGTTCTCACTTCAGTACACCTGCATCTCACTTCCATATAAATTTCCTTACACTCCTTTTCAGCTCACTATCTCACCTCTAAAATTGTGCAACCATTCTCCCACAAATAAAAATCACGTATACTTTTCTCTCGCCTTACATATAACTCCCACACCAAGGAAAATAATGCAAACTCTTGAAGATGACTTCGTAAATCTGATGCTGAAGTTCCACATCCAAAATCTCACTCCCACATTTAAGCAGCTCGCTCCTACAACTACTTTAATAATAATGATAATAATAATAATAATAATAATAATAATAATAATAATAATAATAATAATAATAATAATAATAATAATAATTATAATAATAATAATAATAATAATAATCTTTATTTCTATAAGAACATGGTACAACTTATACAATTTGCAAAGTATTCCCACTTCCCTCATACACTCCAAAAACTCATTTCCACACGCATTAACTCACTTAAACGATGTTGTACAGCTTTCTATTTTTTATAGCACTAATTTTCATATTTTTATAACTTGCAACAGCACTCCTTAATACACTCACTTCTTCGTAAGATATATTGGCATAGTGGAAACTGGTTACTGGAAGGCTTGGGACATCTGTGTCGATGTCAAAGACGGCAGAAACCAATTTACATATATATTTTATGTTTTAGTTTTCTTGGGATAATTTAAAGAGTTTATTAGGACTAATTTCACGCTTTAAGAGATTGTGTCTCTCGGTGAGAGGAAATGTTCTTGTTTTTGTCAGAGTTACTGAAACTTCGTTACATTCTCAGCGTTCTAGTCCAGTATCCATTGAATGGAATTACACAACTATTACTTCTTGTATCGTGTGTATCAGCACGTTCTGGATAGGTTGGATATGTGTCTCATAATGGGATAGGCAGAAAGTGGGAGGTGGGAAGCGCTGGTGTGGTGGAAGGAAGCTGTTTAGGTAGGAAGGCTGAGTGGTGGGAGGTAGGATAGTGCTGGTGTGGAGGGAGGTAGAAGGCTAGTGTCTGGTGTAGTGAAGTGGGGGGTGTAGAGTGTAGGAAAGTGCTGGTGTGGTGGTGAGGTTTTAGGTGAAGTGCTGGTGCGAGGAGGTAGTGCTATTGGTGGTAGGTAGGAAGTGCTGGTGGATGGGGAGGTAGGAAGTGCTGGTGTGGTGGTAGGTAGGAAGTGCTGGTGCGGTGGTGGTGGAAGTGCTGGTGTGGTGGTAGGTAGGAAGTGCTGTGTGGTGGTAGGTAGGAAGTGCTGGTGGGTGGAGGTAGAAAGTGCTGTGTGTGGTGGTAGGTAGGAAGTGCTGGTGTGGTGGGAGGTGGAAGGAGTGCTGGTGTGGTGGAGGTAGGAAGTGCTGTGTGGTGGAGGTGGAAGTGCTGGTGTGGTGGGAGGTGGAAGTGCTTTGTGGTGGGAGGTAGGAAAGTGCTGTGTGGTGGAGGTGGAAGTGCTGTTGATGGGAGGTAGGAAGTGCTGTTGTGGTGGTAGGTAGGAAGTGCTGGTGTGATGGGAGGTAGGAAGTGCTGTTGTGGTGGTAGGTAGGAAGTGCTGGTGTGGTAGGAGGTAGGAAGTGCTGGTGTGGTGGTAGGTAGGAAGTGCTGGTGTGGTGGGAGGTAGGAAGTGCTGTGTGGTGGTAGGTAGGAAGTGCTGGTGTGGTGGGAGGTAGGAAGTGCTGGTGTGGTGGTAGGTAGGAAGTGCTGGTGTGTGGAGGTAGGAAGTGCTGTGTGGTGGTAGGTAGGAAGTGCTGGTGTGGTGGTAGGTAGGAAGTGCTGGTGTGGTGGTAGGTAGGAAGTGCTGGTGTGGTGGGAGGTAGGAAGTGCTGTGTGGTGGTAGGTAGGAAGTGCTGGTGTGGTGGGAGGTAGGAAGTGCTGGTGTGGTGGTAGGTAGGAAGTGCTGGTGTGGTGGGAGGTAGGAAGTGCTGGTGTGGTGGTGAGGTAGGAAGTGCTGGTGTGATGGGAGGTAGGAAGTGCTGGTGTGGTGGGGAGTGGGAAGGGCTTTAGTGGTGGGAGGTAAGAAGGGCTTGTGTAGTGGGGGGTGGGAAGGGCTGGTGTGGTGGGAGGTAGGAAGGGCTGGTGTGGTGGGGAGTGGGAAGGGCTGAAGTGGTGGGAGGTAGGAAGGGCTGGTGTGGTGTGGAGTGGGAAGAGCTGGAGTGGTGGGAGGTAAGAAGGGCTTGTGTAGAGGGGTGGGAAGGGCTGGTGTGGTGAGAGGTAAGAAGGGCTGGTGTAGAGGGGTGGGAAGGGCTGGTGTGGTGAGAGGTAAGAAGGGTTGGTGTGGTGGGAATTAGGAAGGGTTGGTGTGATAGGAGGTAGGAAGTGCTGGTGTGGTGGGGAGTGGGAAGGGCTGGTGTGGTGGGAGGTAAGAAGGGCTGGTGTAGTGGGGGTGGGAAGGGCTGGTGTGGTGGGAGGTAGGAAGTGCTGGTGTGGTGGGGAGTGGGAAGGCTGGTGTGGTGGGAGGTAGGAAGGGCTGGTGTAGTGGGGGTGGGAAGGGCTGGTGTTGTGGGAGGTAGGAAGGGCTGGTGTAGTGGGGGGTGGGAAGGGCTGGTGTGGTGGGAGGTAGGAAGGGCTGGTGTAGTGGGGGTGGGAAGGGCTGGTGTGGTGGGAGGTAGGAAGGGCTGGTGTAGTGGGGGTGGGAAGGGCTGGTGTGGTGGGAGGTAAGAAGGACTGTCTATTACCAGTTATCAGTATAGTGCAGCAAGCTCAGTTTGTCATAATACTGTACATAACAACTTTAAGATCCTTATTAAAGAATCGCACTAACAATCACAAATCGCTACAAATGTCTGGCTGGTGTAGTGGGGGGGGGTAGGGCTGGTGTGGTGGGAGGCAAGAGGGGCTGGTGTGGTTTGAGGTAGGAAGGGCTGGTGTGGTGGGAGGTAGGAAGGGCTGGTGTGGTTTGAGGTAGGAAGGGCTGGTGTGGTGGGAGGGAGGAAGGGCTGGTGTGGTTTGAGGTAGGAAGGGCTGGTGTGGTGGGAGGTAGGAAGGGCTGGTGTGGTGGGAGGTAGGAAGGGCTTGTGTGGTGGGAGTTAGGAAGTGCTGGTGTGGTGGGAGGTGGGAAGTGCTGGTGTGGTGGGAGGTAAGAAGAGTTGGCCTGGTGGGAGTTAGGAAGTGTTGGTGTGGTTAGAGGTGGGATGTCCTGTTGTGGTGGGAAGTGCTGGTGTGGTAGGAGGTAAGAAGGGTTGGCGTGGTGGGAGTTAGGAAGTGTTGGTGTGGTGGGGAAGAGTTGTTGCTGATGACACACCCGGGAGAGAGTGAGTTAGGCGAGGTAATTCACACTAGGCAGCTTCACACTAACTGGGAACACACAACACACAATATTCAGAATACAATACACTAAACAGAGGTCACAAGGAATTATGTATGCATTAAAAGGAGCACATGGTACACAATACTCAGAATACAATACACTAAACAGAAGCCACAAGAATTATGTATGCATTATAAGAGCAATGGAACACAATACTCATAATACAATAACTAAACAGAAGCCACAAGAATATGATGCATTATAAGGAGCAAATGGAACACAATACTCAGAATACAATACACTAAACAGAGGTCACAAGGAATTATATATGCATTAAAAGGAGCACATGGTACACAATACTCAGAATACAATACACTAAACAGAAGCCACAAGGAATTATGTATGCATTATAAGGAGCACATGGAACACAATACTCAGAATACAATACACTAAACAGAGGTCACAAGGAATTATGTATGCATTAAAATGAGCACATTGTACACAATACTCAGAATACAATAAGTTATATAGAGAGCTCACACAGAATTATATACGCATTAAAAGTGTGCCGTGGAGGTCTTTACCTCCTCTGTGGATTTTCTCCTCTTATTCTTATTCTCATATTCGGATTCCGTCCCTCAAATGTGGAAATTGGTCCTCTTCAGCAGACAGCCTCACGAAACTGCCACTGAATCGACCGTCTAAACAACACATTTCATAAAGAATAAAAAATCACAGTACCGTGACTGGGAAAATACACAAATAATTCTCACACGGGAAAATGAAACTTATAACGACATTTCTGTCCGACTTGGATCATTAACTCGTCACACTAGTTAATGAACCATTAACTAGTCACACTAGTTAATGGTCCATTAACTAGTCGCATTAGTTAATGGTCCAAGTTGGACCATTTGTGAAACGTTCCATATTAATAATAAATGATGGTCTCATTCATCATAATGATGAATAAGGTGCCTGTGCATAAATGTGTTTGTGAATTAATGCCGCCTAAAATCACGTACTGTAACCTGCAAGTAACTGTTGTAGCCTTCAGTCAGGTCCTGTAGCCTGCAGCTTGGTGCTGTAGCTTGCAACTTGGTGCTGACGCCTGTAGACAGATGCTGTAGCCTGCAGCTAGATATTGTATCCAGCAGACATAATTTGAAATTTCCAAACATGTGGTGTATCCTGCAGAATGGTTCTATAACCTGCAGCAAAGTGCCACAGGCTGTAGTCTATTGATAGCGCTGGAGGCTACAAACAGGTACTGTAGCCTCAGGTTAGATTCTGTACTCTGCAGGTATTTGTTAAAGCTGCACGATTATGTAGTGTACAGCGAAGTGCTGAATTGTAGCCTGTATCTAGGTGTTCTAGCCTAGAATCAGTCATAAACCCTGAAGCCAGGTGTCATGGCTTCAGTCTAGAGTATAGCTTGAAGTCAGGAGGCTAGGAGTCGCACATAGCAGCGGCTAGATGTAGCCTGCTGACGATGCAGGAGTGGTATCTTGCATCGAGGTATTGAACCTCTTAGTTATCCCCGAAGGATTACCTTTATGTGGTTGTCTGAATATTTTCTTTCCTTCCTGCAAGGCTTTCGCTTATAACTTGAGAATGCTTCGTCCTATAGGCTTCAAATTTTCACTATAGGTGCACTGTAATTAAGGAAAAATTCATGTACCTGTAGCAGCATGTTGGCGCCCTCTAATCAATTTTCTATAAACTATTCTCAGATTTGGAGTCCACTCGATATCTCAAGAATGACTTTTCTTATTGGCTTCAAACTTTCGACACTGATGTTTTCTTTATAGAAGAAGGTTGAGGTTGTTAGTTGAGGGTGTAGGTGAGACATTCTATCCGTGAAGTTGATGGGTAATTTTTCTTCTCAACGGTGTCACTCTTCAATGATTGAGGCATCTTATGGACAGGATTTTGGGCTGTGGAAATTTTGATTTATTTTAATATAATTTATTTTTCAATTTGAAATATACTATTAATGAGGAGAAAAAACTGAAAAATATTAAAAACTCGAATTTCAAAGTAGTTTTTAAAGTTTACAGGTTTAAGGAGCCCTTACATATAATATTTTCGTATTGCTTTATTTTAGAGCCGGTCATGTACTTATGTACAGTATTCTTTACAGAGCACAAGGTTTTAGTAGTCAGAGTTTCAGTGCTGGTGAGCTATTACTAGGGCAATGTTCACAGAACTATACTAGCACGTGCAAGTACCCTCTGGTTAATAGTACCTCAGAGTAATATTAGCATGTACAAGTACCCTTTGGTTAATAATTCCTCAGAGTACTACTAACATGTACAAGTACCCTCTGGTTAATATTATCTCACAGTACTGCTAACATGGGCAGGTACACTCTTGTCATTATTACCTCACAGTACTACTAACATGTACAAGTACCCTCTGGTTAATATTACCTCACAGTACTGCTAACATGTTCAGGTACACTCTGATCAATATGACTTCACAGTTCTGCTAGCATGGGCAGGTACACTCTGGTCAATATTATCTCACAGAACTACTAGCATGTACAAGTACCCTCTGGTCAATATTACCTAGACCATTCCAAGATATTGATTTCCATGAGATAACTAGAGAAAGCCGCTTCAGACAATAGTCAGACTTGCAACACTAGCACTAGTGCAACCTAGTTAGAAGAAAGTTGAAACTGTTATTGTAGTGTTTAACTTTATATTTGTCAATTTACTATCACAAACCAGGAAACGGGTGAGGTTTGAACCCATGGCGAGTGAGTTGTAAAAGTCCAGGCCAGTAAGTAAACAATCGTGTTATTACGATGTTGTGAGTTACTAACACGATACATTTGGACTTTCCGGAGTCTGTGCAACAACTGGTGAACGTATCTTTTTCTTCGCTTACGTCTTTTCTTCAATGGATGATTCGTCTTGATTTTGGGTTGTGTAATTTTTAATTTATCAATTTTTTAATCAAATTGAGTTTTGTGCAAGAAGTAGAAAATGACTCTTCTGATAGTTTTCAAACCTTTAATGTTGGTGAATCTTACTTAGATGGAAGAAAACAAGAGAGCTTGAACAAAGCAAAAGAGCTGGTACAAAATTTAGCCTGATTTTGAGCAATATAGACGTCTATATAGGCACCTATATTGTGAAGATTTAAATGCTCGTTGTTGTGTGATAATTTATGATGGTTCATCCGATCGGTCTTAAACCTTTAAAGCTGTATTTTAGGATAATGGTTTCTGCAGGAGAGGTGGGGATATTTTTAATGTTGAACTATAGTATCGGCGTCCCTCTGACAAGACAGGGACGGAATGAGTGATGGTGGAAGTGTTTCTTCTTTATTGTGGGTCACTCTGCCTGTGTAGGAGACGGCCGATGTGCTAAAAAAAAATCGATAATTTCTGGTGATTTTCATTAAAACTTCAGAAATGACACTATTAGCGTAAGATTTATATTGGTTTTGTGCTGCGTAGATGTCAAATTTCCATTTTTATTGAAAATATTGTGATTTTAGTATGTATGTAATACCTTGTTAATGCCTCTTCTGGTTGGCTTCAAATATCCGGTAATGACATTTTACTGCATTACAAAACGTATGCCACACTCGGTTGGTAGCCCATTCAGCTCATACAGTGAGGTCCGTGGTTCGATCCCTGGTACGGATGGAAACACTGGGGCATGTTTCCTTAAGATACCTGGTGTCTCTGTTCACCTATTAGCAAGTAGGTACCTGGGTGTCAGCCGACTGGTGCGGGCCTCATCCTGGGGACAAAATTAACGTAATTTGCCCGAAATGCTCTGCATAACCAGGGGCTTTCTATATAGTATGTCACTGATGTCAGCTATGGTCTGTATAAGTTGTATCATGTACTTGTAGAAATAAAGATTATTATTATTATTATTATTATTATTATTATTATTATTATTATTATTATTATTATTATTATTATTATTATTATTATTATTATTATTATTCCTGAGGTAGAGGGAGCTGTGGTTAGGAGTCATGAGGATATATTTCTCGGACTGCGCAACCCTGCAACCACAACTAGGTGAGTACATGTAGTTAACCTGATATCCCATTATTTACTGAGTTTTTTTTTGCTGCAGGTTCAGCTTCAAGGGTTCACCACCAGGGGGAAGTGTTTCACCGCCACCTTCCCAAACGACTCACCAACACCATGCACGACTACCGGAGGTTCCTGGTAACTAATTCCAACACCGCAACAGATATCGACGTTACGAATTCTTCCTCGTTGTCTGTTCACCATCAACATGGGAAGAAAGACTCGTATATACTGGCTAAGTCCCGAGGGATCCCTGACGTTCACCAGCCGTATTTACAGTTGCAGCCACAGCGTACCTGGACGGCTGGACCTCGCCTGAACTACGATGATTCTACTACAAGGGACCCTGCTATCCCTGATAATCCTGAGGGACTGAAGAATCCTTCCCTTTTAGTAGGACCTTGGGAAGAGAAGCCTACTATTAGGGTCACCGACGCTGTCTTTAGGTGAGTTTCAGAGCACTATTTAAGCCTCGTAGTCACTAGGTAATATGTGAGTTTCAGCACTCACTTGCCTTGGGTTCAAACCCTTATCCGTTGCCTGATTTGTTTGCAATCGTGAGTCAGTTTCAATGTATGATTCGTGAGTTTCAAAATTTCTAGATCAAGCAAATCAAACATATCATAAATAATGACGTTCGTATTGACAATATTTATGGAAAAGCCGCTATGTGTATGTTGTTTATCTGTGAAATCAATATTTAGACCCAAGATCATCTTAATTGAAATGATACATATGAACTAGAATCGAAAGTGTCAAGAAAGAGAAAAGAAAGAAAAAATCTTAATGGTAAAAGCTCTTAAAAAAAAGTACTTGCATATATGGAATGGAAATATAAGGTCTTCGGCACTATGAGTGAAGGTTAGGCAAGTCAAAAGCTAATAACTGTGTTAGGAGAAGAGGCATCAGTAAGACCAACCATGTCTTGAGGGATGACACAACATCCCGCAAGACACAGCAGACTGAGAGACGATGCATCTACCAACTTACCAAAACTTACATTGGAGTTTGAACCCATGGCAAGTGAGTCCTAAAACTCAGAGGCCAGTGTGTTAACCGCTAGGCCAGCTGACTATAATAAGATTTATCCAACTAGGTATATTTCTATACACCATAGGGAGGTTAACATGGGCCACCACCTTTACCACAAATACAGGTTTTAACAGATGAATTCCAGGCAAGTGACTCAGTGCTTTAATTTGATCTTAACAAAGAATGAAAATCTTTGGGAGTTGAAAATCCTTGACAAAAGTCAATATTTGGTTTACTCATTGAGAACCATAAGGCGTTCCTGCTGCACACGATGAGAGGACAAGTTTTCCTGATGTAATAAACAGCGAACTATATTGAAGTTGGGATTTTCTGCCTCAAAATAACAAATGTCACATTACTTTCCCCTCACAGATGAAGCTCCGTGAACGTTCACAGCCACACACATCAACTACTCAAAGTTATGCTTCTTTGGGAAAGAAATCGTTCACTATGGGTGAAGCTGTCTTCTCCTGTGGTGGTTGACAGGAAATTGCAGAAGGCAAATTTCTGCAGAATGTTCTTTATCCTTTGTACGTCACGAAATCTATGAGCTGAGGGTCATTTGCAAAGTCCACAGATTCATCCACATGCGATGAAAAAATCTCTGCTTTTTCAGCGCCAAAATAAGTTGAACCAAATTAGCTTTTAACTTGTTATCAATTCGACGTTTGATACTGTCGTTAGTAGGTGACACAGACTCCACCTTCTAACCACCATAACCAATTTTCACCACTGTCACTCTTGCTTGCTTCAGCACTTCCTCCCCAATGTTATGATCCTTTCTACATGTCACTTTACCACTCCACTTCAGTGGACGCAAACAATATTTTCTCCAGAGAAAAGTTATACTCAAGGGAACATGAAACTGACTTTATCTCATCTTATATATCTTTCTAATAACTCTGTTGTTTTTGGACAAAATTTTGATGAACCTAACTAATTTCACAATTTGTTTTTCCTCATAGAATCGTTGGCGAGGATTAGAGGTAATGAAAACACTGGGTTGAACATTCCCAGTTCGTTCTCTCGGTTCATTGAAACCAAATTTCAAAATTTCAGGCTTTTGCTGTAAATTGTGTTTGGTCATTTTTCCATTAAAGTTCAAACTTAGGAAAAGGAAAATTTGAAATCAAATATTTTTTATGAAATACACCAGGAAATCTAGTCGAGAACTTGAAAATAAAATATTGAACAGCAAAATTAATAAGAAACTATTTAACCCCAATGGAAATTAGTCTGACTTTTTTTTTGTTCTCCTTGTGGGTAATTTACACGTATGTTACTATGCATGATAACTGTACTTATGTGAATCTGCACTTAAATCAATTTACTTACTCTAATGGTTATAATTATACCCACAATTTTTAAAGGGATGGAGAAGTAAGCCAGCGGAAGGCCTCTGTCAGATGACCAAAAGCTTCAGATTCGAGTCATCATATGACTAAGACCAGCGTCAGAAAATACTTGTTCTGTTTCCTGAAGAACCTTACCTAACCTAACCTTACTAACACCCAAAAATCACAGACAACACGATACATTTACTCAGTCACTCACTTAAAAACATTTAAATTCACTCATCAAGACACTCATATACATGCACTCTCTCACTCGTCGATTTATCAGAGACTTAATTTACACAAAATTACTCCAAAATTATTTTTTTTACCAAGACCTCCCACCACACTCGTGTATATTCCTTCTGCATACACAACTAAACGCCACCCCATCTCTGCACTAACATTGTATCATGCTGAAATAAAAATATTATTATTATTATTATTATTATTATTATTATTATTATTATTATTATTATTATTATTATTATCTGAGTCGTAACCCATGGTTTGGGAACCACTTAGCTCAACCCTATACGACACGCCTACCTTTACAAAACTAATATTCCCTCCACACTAACCCTTATCTTATTTTTATTCCTCTAATTTATGCCTCTCATCCTTCCGTCTCTCTCTCTTCATTAATACCCACAAATGGATACTCTTCATCCTAATCTATTTCCTTTCTCTTCCCACACGTTGTGTTCCATACAATATTTCCCCGTTCAATTAGCTAATAATACCCTCTCTTCATTTCTCTTGAACAATTCACTCAACTACCATCTCTCCCACTCACTCTCTACTCCTCTCTATCCATTCAACTTGATTTTCCCTTCTTCCCCAATTTTCATTCCACATCTTTCCCTCTCTTCACCCCATCATTCCTCACGCTCTAGTTCTTCATAAATCTTCCTTTTCGTCTGCCTTTAAGTCTTTCTGTTTCCTTTCACGTCCCACTAACACCCTTCATCTTCCACACTCCACTTTCCACACATCGTTCCTCGTAATTCTTGCTACTCTTTCCACTTTAACTCTCTCTGCCTCTCATCTTATGTGTCTCTCTTTTTCCTACTAATTTATCATCTGTCTGCCTCAGTCTTTCATCTGCCAACAGTTTCACCTCTTACCCCTTTATTTCATCTCCTTCAAATCTTCATCTCTTTATCAAAGCTTGTCCATCATAATTCCTCTTTTATTTCCATCCTAATCTTCTTTCCCCATCATCTACAGTTCCTGTCGTAACTCATCAGCCTCTACAATGTTACCCCCAAAATTCCTTACCTACAATACCATTCCTAAATAAATCCCCAACTTCTCCGTATTTCCCTTAATAGTGCCAAACTATATAATTTATGTTCTGTATCTTAATCGCTTAAAGTCTAAGTAAGTTTATTTAGGCACAGGTACACATAAGTACAATTATCATACATAGTGTAAATTACCCACCAGGATAACCCAAAAGAGTCAGAAAAAGTAATTTTTTTCCATCGGGGTCTAACAAAACTTCTCATCCTTGATTTTTTTTCACTTTAGTCGCTTAGTAAGTTTATTTAGGTACAGGTAAACATAAGTACACTTATACAAATTCAGGTGACTACAATTGTCATACATAGTAACATATTACAATACTGCAACTAGCCGGAGATCGAACCCCCGATACTTTAGTACACCTCCAGAGAAGCTCCCCAAACATCAGGTGCCCAGTACCATTGGATATGTCACTTCTGATGCCATCACATACGTGGCCATGGAAGCTACAGGACTAATTTTATTCTCCTCCCGTTTGAAAAACCAGTCTTCACAAGTAGTACACATATTAATGCATCTACGATGCATTGATGGCCAAGTGGAATAAGGCGTCTGAGAATTTTGGCAGGCTTCTCGGGAGGCGTGCTAAAGTATAGGGGGATTTGATACCCGGCTAGTCTCATTATTGTTGTTATTTCCTTAAAATCACTCGTTCGTGGTGATTTGCTTCTGCTGCTGCTGTTTCCGTTGCTGCTGCTGCTGCTGCTGCTGCTGCTGCTGCTGCTGCTGCTGCTGTTACTGTTGCTGCTGCTGTTACTGCTGCAGAAGTAACATATGTGTAAATTACCTAGGATAACCCCAAAATAAGACAAAGTGACTGAAATCTGGACACTTACAAGTTACAACAGAAATTAAAACAGTGCTTAGAGTGTGGTATATGACTGCTAGCATAAATGAAAACCCAAGAACAAAATAACATTTATGCATTTCTCTCCTGAAGACAAGGCTCCTAAGGTAATTAATTAGTTCAGTATTCCCAGAGTGTAACTTCGTGACTACACTGAGAGAACAATAACAAAGAAAAAAAAAGGCCCACGAAAAGAGGAAAAAACCTGAAGAATCTCTTCTAATATATTAGTCAGGGATGCAGACAAACTGAAAGAACCGGAAACCCGCAATGAAAATAAATCACTTTGACTTTATGGGTTGTCCTTGTTAAATTAGACACATATGCAACACTTGGGTATCTTTATTGAGGAAACGTTTCGCCACACAGTGGCTTCATCAGTCCAATACAAAGAAGAAAGTAGTAATAAAAGGAGGAGTTTGAGGTAATCAGTCCCTCGGCCTGGAGTCGATGTGTTCAGTCCATCAATCTTGAAGTAAATACAACATAAGGCAAATAGAAGTTGCTTATATACTGTAGACAGGTGAGATGAAGCAGGAGGAGGCGGGGTCATAGTGGTATCATCCACTAGTCGAAGTAAGTCCTTGTCCAAAGGTTTGGACAAATGCTGAAGAATCCCTTTGTATCAAGATCCCAAGAAGTTGCTGTGTCAGACAGGATGTAGATGAATGGTTCAGAGAACCGACAAGTTGTTAAATTAGACACATATGCAACACTTGGTGTTGCATATGTGTCTAATTTAACAACCTGTCGGTTCTCTGAACCATTCATCTACATGGGTTGTCCTTGTGGGTAATTTACAGTTATGTTAATATGTATGATACTTGTACTTACGTGCACTTGTACTAAAATAAACTTACACAAATATTACTGTGGACATGGGAAATAAGACTGATGGATACTGCAGAAGACAACTTCATAAACTCTCACGTAAAAATAAACAAGAATGGCAGCAGAAAATAAACTTTCTTTAAATAAATCAGAGGAAACATAAATAGAAAAGACGTCTCATTAGAAGGACATGATGACCAAGGTTTTGAACACCTGGTTTAACGGACATTAAAGAGAAGGGATGGTTTAACGAACAGAGAATAATAAACAAAACATTAATCTAATGGTTATAATCATAACCATAATTTTTTAAAGTGATGGACTGGTAAGCCTTAGTCAGATGACCAAAACCTCGAGCTATGGATCATATGACTAAGACCAGCGTCAGGAAACACTTGTTCTGTTTCCTGAAGAACTTTACCTAACCTAACCTAACCTAACCTAACCTAACCTAACCTAACCTAACCTAACCTAACCTAACCAAACCTCACCTAACCTAACCTAACCTAACCAAACCTTACCTAACCTAACCTAACCTAACCTAACCTAACCTAACCTAACCTAACCTAACCTAACCTAACCTTACCTAACCTTACCTAACCTTACCTAACCAAACCTTACCTAACCTACCTAACCTACCTACCTAACCTAACCTAATACTAACCTAACCTTACCTAACCTTACCTAACCAAACCTTACCTAACCTACCCTAACCTACCCTAACGTTACCTAACCTAACCTTACCTAACCTAACCTAACCTAACCTAACCTGTCTACAAAGGAAAGGAAATTTCCCTGCATGAATATAGTGGAAATGTAGAAGAGAAGATAATCTACAAAACGAAGAGACTACGTTGAATATTACAGGGGGCAAAACGTAGCTAGAACTGCTGTAGCCATAAAAATGAATGAATAGATATTGAAATGTACAGAATAAGAAACTAAAAAAAAAAGAACGGAGATAAAAGCATGAAAGCTACAGATGAATATGTAACAGTCAAAATGATCCATTGAAATATTTTGAAATTTTGTTTTTTAAAATCACTCCTGAAATCGCGCAACAGACACATGGAAAGATAAGGAACTAAAAACAACCCATTGACATGACGAGACAAAGAAGGGCAGGGAGCTGACGGAAGATGACAGAGAGGTAAATAAAGACTTGAACATAAGGATTCAGTGAGCTGAAAGCATATGGGGAGGAATTCAACAGCTGACAGTGAAAAGCATTCACACACACACACACACACACACACACACACACACACACACACACACACAAAATATATATATATATATATATATATATATATATATATATATATATATATATATATATATATATATATATATATATATATATATATATATATATATATATATATATATATATATATGCAAAAGATCATGCAAAAGATCACAGTAAACAGGTGATATCAAAATATGCAAGACAACCACTATGAAAAAATAGAAGAATTCCAAGCGCTTTCGTGACTACACACATTATCAAGGAACTATAAAAGGAAACATGACAAGAAGACTTATAAAGGGGCTGAATACACCTCACAGTCACATCACACTAACAAAGACAACACCTCACAGTAGCATAACATCGCACGACTCTGTGAAGAGGAACATAAGAAAGGACCAGAAACTCTTCCCAAGAATTAAGATTAGTCCAATTTATCATTAAATTCTTCCCAAATTTTATAAATTATAAAAGAATCCAATTAATATAAACCAAAAGAAATATTCATATTATTTTCAAAACTGCTTTTAATGAAACATGATTCTATTATATTCCTCTCAACCATGGATTTGCTTGATACAACCTTCTCAGCATTTTGAAAATCAATTGGGTGGTTAAAGTCTCTCACATAAATAAATAGAGCATTAGAATCTTGTCCAGTTCTAATGCTATATTTATGCTGTTTTAATCTTAGTTCAAGACTTTTACCAGTTTGACCATAATAAACTTTATCGCAAATTTTACAGGGAATCTTATAGACACATCCGTCAGCATTTTGGGGGGAATTTTTTTTCAAAAGTCTTTTTACTGTATCAAGATTTTTAAATACAACTTTGATATTAAAATTCTTAAGAAAGGAAGGCATATCAACCTAGTTTTCATGGTAAGGGAGAACCAACATATTTTTGGTTGAATAAGGTTGGTTGTCCCTTTTTGGATTATAAAAAGTATTTCTAGCTATTTTAAAAGATATATCAGTTATGTTTCTTGGAATTCTTCTATTTTTTCATAGTGGTTGTCTTGCATATATATATATATATATATATATATATATATATATTATATATATATATATATATATATATATATATATATATATATATATATATATATATATATATGTCGTGCCGATTAGGTAAAACTTGCGATTTTGGCTTAAATAGCAACGCTCACCTTGTCATATAAGACAAGTGAAAATTTGTGTATGCAATAATTTCCAAAATCATTCTGAACATAACGAAAAAATATATTTCATTGTGTTTGTTTATTATTAAATTATTGTTAACGTATCTAAAATATATTTAGTTGGGTTAGGCTAAATTAAATTGCGCTTGTTGTAATAAGGTTAGGTAGGTTTTCAAAGTTTCTCTTGGTACAAAATTATAAATTCCTACATTAACATAAATGAAAAAAATATATCTTTAAACCTATAAGAGAAAATTTTAGAAAGGACTTAATTTTAGATGAGTTCTTGCTAATTGACCAGTTTTACCTAATCGGCACGACATATATATATATATATATATCAATAAAAATACTGCGACTAGCCAAGGAGTCGAACCCATGCTGCTTTGGCCCGCCTCATGGTGAGCGAAAGATAGATGACGCTCTAGTCCACGGGACCACACAATTCTCAAGAATGACGCATCCAGCCAAGCTAGATGTTGTACCCGTCATCCGAGAACATACGGTGGTGTGGATGCTTCTGAGCAAATTTCATTCTACTCCCTGTTTGGTGTACTAGTCCAACAAGCAGTATTTTATATTATTGTACCCACGAACGCGTGGTATTGATCAATAACAACACTGCGACATATATATTTACCAAACTGCGGCAGGCCAGGGTTCGACTCCAAGACACATTGTCTCGCCTCAAGAGACAACACAACGTACGTGTCACCATATCCATTCCGCCACCGATCCTACAAACAACATGAGACTAGCGAACTAGCCTTGTTTCATGTTGCGAGGACACTCGTGGCAATGGATGCTCAAGGATTAATTTCAGCCTTCCCTTGTTTGAATACATAGTCAGTGAAGGGAATAACAAATCAATTATATAAAATTCTGAGAAAAATATGATATTGTTTATGCAGTTTTTCTATATGTTTTATGGAGAAGTTAATAATAATGTTTATTGTTGGCAGAGGTGTGAATGGCAGTGTGGTGGGCGCCCAGGCTGGCACCACTGCCAACCTTCCTTGTGTCATCATCAACAGGGCAGACCATGAAACAGTGAGTATCCAGAGTATATGGGAGTGGTAGTACATAGGAGTTGTAGTACATGGGAGTGGTAATACATAAGAGTGGTAGTACATGGGAGTTGGAGTACATGGGAGTTGGAATACATGGGAGTTGGAGTACATAGGGGTGGGAGTACATGGGTAAGACATATATCAGAGAACTGGGGAGTACACACCCAGACTATCAGCAGAGAAGAACTATCTACTTCAACCTGTATTAAGAAGCATCTCGTATTATCTAGGTGTGTTAGTCAAGCACGGAAAAGCAAAAGGCTCTTTTCCTACACTCCGTTGTTACTGACCACTGCTGCAATAAAAATGTAGATAAAAATACAGCAAACTACACTGAACAAATCAGAGATCTTTACACTAGAGATATAAGTACATATGAGGCATGTCTACAACTATCTCTACCTACATCAACTACTACTTTTTCTATCTTAACTACACGCGCTTTTTAAAAATTGTATTGTCTTCTGGCATACAACTTCAACTGGTAGTTTGTTCACTTCTGGCATAATTTTTAATTGAAAAAATTAATCTATACATTTGTGTTGCATCTTCTGCCTCTAAGTTTCATTCCATTGTGTGGAGTTTATGGACACATTCAGTATTTCAAGTAGTTTGTGTCTGAGTTGTTAAAGTCATTCAGTACCTTTATGGATAGAATTACCAGTTTTCTCAAGAAATATTGGGACGCTTTGAGTCTCCCGTCATTCAGTTTGTTTCTGAGTGATGTTACATCTTGATATTAATAATAATAATAATAATAATCTTTACTTCTACAGGTACATGCATAATGTATACAAGCCTAGCTGACATCAATGACATACTAATATATAGAAAGCACTTGTTATGTAGAGCATTTTGGACAAAGTAGGTCAGGGACAGCAGTTGTCTTAATGTTTCTATCCTTACCGGGGATCGAACCCGGGCTTTCATTGAGTGACCTGAGTGCGCTAGCAATCGAGCAACGGGACACCATAGGTCTTCTATGTACACGTTCAGTACGTCTTCCTTTTCATGCAATTTGGAGACCAAACTTGGACGACTTATTGAAAATGCTGTCTAAAAAGCTCATTACAGAATCCTGGCATTGTGTCAGCCTACTTCCTCGCAAATTGGTATTGTTTGCTACTTTAGAAGTGGTTATGAGTATTCCACAGATCTTTCATTTCTCTTTAAGTTAGTTTGTTGGCAAACATTTTGTAATGAGGCTTGATACTAATAATCAAAAAGTAAAGAGAGAGAGAGAGAGAGAGAGAGAGAGAGAGAGAGAGAGAGAGAGAGAGAGAGAGAGAGAGAGAGAGAGAGAGGGAGAGTGAGGGAGACAAACAGACAGACGAACAGGATGGAACTGTCTCTACTAGCAATAAAAAAAATAAGCTGACCAGTTTACTGAACACTTTACTACCAAGATGCGAGTCTCTCAGCCACTTAGGGAACCTCCTTTACTAGTCTCATGAACTGTGTTAAAGTTGTCAGAAGTGACAACAAAACTTGGACCAATAAAAAGGCTGTAAACCCGGATAAAGCTGAGTAGATGTGCAGTCCATCCAGCATCACCTCTAACTCGCAACTATCTTCAGTACCTTGTACAGCATAAGTGACTTTGATGATCAAGACACATGTGAAACAGTTCGGTATCTTTACCGTTGAAATGTTTCGCCTACACAGTAGTAGTCAAATTTGCGGGTTCAAAGTGACACTAAGAACAGGTGGTGTAGCAACTCCTGAATAAAGATAAATGCTAATGAGTCCAACTCAAGAAACGTATTTGTGAGGTTGATTGCCTGATGGATATACCTCTTCTCGCAAAAACTGAACCTCTCCGGCTGTATGTGACTGAATTAATACTATTTCTCGAAGGTTGATGCTGATTAACACCTTATGTACACACTGCTGCTCTGTGTTTACTCAAGCTATGTGACGTCAATAGCGTTCAACAAAAGTCCAACTGTTGCTGGTCTTTTTTAAACCTCATCAACTATGGCACCAGTCATTATGCCTTGAAGAGTTTCGTTCTTCTCTGAGCCTCGCCTATGGGCCCAGCTCGTTAGATGAATCCAAGATCAGCCGTGTAGTAGCACTGAACATTGCTGGTGCTTTCGACCGAATATGATACCAGGGACTCTTGATAAAACTACAAGCACTTGGAATATCTGGCTTCGCACTACACCTCTTTAGTGATTTCCTTCAAGGTAAATCTCTAAAAATAGTTCTCAATGGGACAGAATCAACAAAACACTCAACCGGTGCTAGTGTTCTGCAGGGAAATGTTCTTGATCCATTGTTATGAACTATCCACTTCAGTGATGGTCTTCACATTATATCAAAATCCCATGCCTATACAGATGACTATACTTTAACATTTACTTTCTCAAGAGAAGAAATGTAAGCTCTCAGTTACATCAATCACCAGCTTACAGCTATATCAGCCTGGGGAAAATGATGGCAGGTCACATTTGCTTCTGAGAAAACGCAATTGATGTTTGTCTCTAGGCACCATGATGGTAATGTTGTAGCAGTGATTAGAATGAATAGAAGAGTGTAAGAACCAGTTGATGAGGTGGACATTCTAGGAGTGAAATTTGACTCCAAAATGTCTGTGAAAAATCACTTGATAAATCTTGCAAGCGAGTTAGCCAAATAAAATGACATCATTAAGGCGTATCTCACAAAAACTCGAATGTAGCAAATGCAAAACCGTGTACGAGATTCAAGTGTGCTCACACCTTGAGTATGCACCACTCTTTTTTGATTGCTGCCCCCATCTCAACTTTGACTTCTGGACAGAATGTAGAACCGAGCGAGTGGACTTATCTTTCGTCGGACCCAGCCTGGATAGATGTCATTACAGGAAAGCCTTAAACAACGGTAAGATGTAGGTGGCTTTGCTATTATAAACAAGACCAATATTAGCAAGGTACCTCACTTGGATCCACTTAGCGGACAGCAAGAAGACAGCTTCTATACCTCAAGACGGGCAGCAAACATCAAATATACTCTGGTTGTATCCTCCTTAAGAACATCACTTCATTTGAGATCATTCATTGCTAGAATGACTCGGGTCTGAAATATGTTCGTACAGCATAATGGCATCAATGAAATAAAGTTAGTTGACCAAATGAAATCGCTGACTCACAGCTGACTCACAGCTGGCTCACAGTTGGCACACAGTTGGCTCCAGTGTCATCCTGTTACCTAATTCTTAACAATTAAAATTTAATAAAAGCAATGCTAGGTAAGAATTTAAAATGAGCTCAATGTGGTAACAGCTCTTTGACTGCATATAAAGGAAGAAACTCTTAACCTATTTCTGTAAAACATATTTTGAAAGAGAGAGAGAGCCTGGAGAGAGGGGAGAGAGAGAGAGGGGAGAGAGAGAGGGGGAGAGAGAGAGGGGGAGAGAGAGAAAGGGGAGAGAGAGAGAGGGGAGAGAGAGAGGGGAGAGGGCCACTGAGAGGAAGGGAGAGTGTGAACATATAAGTGTTGTTATTTTATAACTGTACTGAGCACACTGGGCTGAGGCAGCAGAAAATATTTTCAGCTGTGGTACATTGTACAATGGTTTATATGAGTGAGTTATTGGCATCTTTTCACTATATATATTTTTTTTCACAGTAGTTGTTGTGCTCAATAACCACTGTGAAAAAATAATGAAGTTCCAAGCGCTTTCGTGATTTCTCACGTTATCAATACAGTTCCTTGATAATGTCAGAAATCACGAAACAAGTGATTTTGAATCATTAACAGAACTGCGGTTAGCCAGGACTCGATCGTGTATTCCAATGCCCAGTCCTGTGAGAACAGAACACAGTACGCATCACTCTATCCACTGGACCACAAAATCTCAGTGGACAGTGATGCGTACTGTGTTCTGTTCTCACAGGACTGGGCATGGGAAAGCAGGATCGAGTCCTGGCCAGCCGCAGTACTGTTATTATTGAGCGTAGTATTATTGAAGTAGAGGTAATTGTAACTCAGGTCTTCCATTTTCTACATTTCCTATACATGTTAATACCTAGTTTTGCAATACTCTAGGCCTGAGGGTACATTTTCCCAGAGTGCATTGTCATGTCATATATTGTTTTTACAAAGTCCTCTGGTGTTATGATTGTATCAGAAATTCTTCAATTAACCAAATTAACGGATTTTGAGACGAATAGTCTCTGCCGGCTTCAGAGACTATTCGTCTCTGCAGATAGCCTCGGTGTACACTCTAACGTCGTCTACTCTCTGTCTGTCCCAGGTACTACTATCTCTTAAGACGGTGGGATTATGACCATACCTTGGTCAGTAAGTCATTGTTTGTATTGCTATACTCAAGTAAACAGGTCAGAAGTGAAATAGCTATACATTTTAATAAACAATATGACTATGTGAAAAAGATACTTTCAGGAACACGTTAGTCTGGATAAAGTTATTCCTTCTGATGAAAGTTGAATCTGAATTAATTTATGATAATAACGTTCTATGTGCCTCCGTACTACATTTCAGTATTATCTTTAAACTTATGGATTCAAATTGGATAAGTTTATATTAAGAAAGAAAAAGTATTGGTTTGTAAACAAAGTAGTAGGTGAGTGGGACAGTCTGCCTATTAGGATTATTGAAGCTAAAGCCTTGGGTAGCTTTAATTAAATTTAAAGCTTTAATTAAATGAGTGAGAGGGGTTAGATTTAAGTGGGACATGGGCTGGGCGAATATTTTTGTTAAGGGGTTTGTGATTGAGAAAAACGTGCCTAGTATGGACCAGTAGGTATGCAGCAGTGTTCCTCCTTTCTTATGTTTTTATAAACGAATAAACGAAGTTCTTGTTCAAGAACTAACAGTAGAATAAATTGTATCATGTACTTGTAGAAATAAAGATTATTATTATTATTATTATTATTAAAGTGCTAAATGTACTCATTTCTTTGTGTATAGCAAAAGTATGACTCTAATCTATGCACATACTTACTGGCACTAAGGAAATGATATTGTTAGTGGTGCTCAGATTAAAGATTCCTTTAAGCAGTGAATTAGTTGTCTCCGGCAGGTGTCTTGGATACGACTTCGCGACTACCACCTCATCACGGTGGGTCGTCAGACCTACAGCAAGGACGACCGCTTCTCTGTCACCTACAACAGACACCTCAACGTAAGTACCTTCCTCATTCATAACCAGAAACAAAAGTAATAAAAATAAATGAACGTGAATATCTTGTTTGTTGTTGCCCGTGACAACAAACATCAGGTGGAAATTTGATTAAGAATTGGAAATTTTGTGTAAAATGATTACGATATTTTAGTGTGCCATTACTTCAAGAAAGTCTTTGATAAAGTATTGAAATAATACACAAATAACCCGCAAATAGGAAATTGAAATTTATGATGACCTTAATGGTACAAGTCGGACCGAAATGTCATCATAAGTTTCGAATGAGACACTTGTGAATAAGTTTCTCATTCTTCAATTTGTGGGTTTTCAAAACCATTTTCACCATATCATAAGTTTCTCCTATGTGAGGGTTATTTGTGTATTGTTCCAGTCACAGTATTGTGGCGTTTTATTCTTTAAAGTATGGGAAGAAGATACCAATTTAGAACTGGCCTATTGAGTAACTCACTAATATGAATAAACAGTTTTAAATAGGTAAATAATGGTAAGGTTAAGCGTAGCTTACAAACTTCTGGAATCGGGTCCTCTGCTCATTTTTTTTTAAATTCGTATAAACATTCTTCAAACGGGGTTCAGATTTTTATTTACGATCTATACAGTATCCATAAGGTCATTTTTTCGTTCATGTATAATTTAATTTTTGAAGCAGTGGATTCCTTCACACTCAAGTTACTAAACTATAGTTCAGGGTAGGAAAATTTTGAGTATTTGTAGCCAAGGCGGATTGTCCAGGATGTCGCGTGAGGTCATCAGGTCAGTCCTGACGACCTCAGGTCACTATATGTCATCCACCTATATATACTGTTATTTTTAATCTCTCTGTGTTAGAAGTGCTCAAGGTCCCAGCACCGAAACTTTTTCTAAAAAATATGTCCTAGTGTTTGCTCACGTGTTTTTCTAAATAAATTTGTGGGCATCAGTTACCGAGGTTTATACCATAACAATGTTCAGCACAATACACTCGTGTATTGTGCTGAACATTGTTATGCCCCTGATAAGTTACTCATTGTTGGTGAAGATTAATTTCTTGTATGTTGGCTCACTGCAAATTTTTGGCAAAATCTTATGAGTTTTCAGGCACGAAATTGTTCAGCTACATTACTTCTCTGTACATTTTCCGATCAAATGGTGTTGTCTACGCTCTTCCATTTTACATCTGGGAGGCTGAAGTCTCCAAAGAGGATAATATTTGGTGTAACATTTGCAAGTCTTTCTAGGCAGCTGTTTATCTTTCTTATCAAAGTTCATTTGCTGTTGCTGATGATACCTGCAGTATACCTGGAGAGGGTTTCGGGGGTCAACGCCCCCGTGGCTCGGTCTGAGACCAGGCCTCGTGGACCGAGCCAGGCCTCGTGGTGGATCAGGGTCTGATCAACCAGGCTGTTACTGCTGGCCACACGCAAACTGACGTACGAACCACAGCCCTGCTGGTCAGGTACTGACTTTAGGTGTCTGTCCAGTGCCGTCTTGAAGACAGCCAGGGGTCTATTGGTAATCCCCCTTATGTATGCTGGGAGGCAGTTGAACAGTCTTGGGCCCTTGACACTTATTGTGTTGTCTCTCAGTGTACTCGTGGAGCCCTTGCTTTTCATTGGGGAAATGCCGAATCTTTTGCTTTCATAGGGAGTGATTTTCGTGTGCAAGTTTGGTAATAATCCCTCTAGGATTTTCCAAGTGTATATTATCATGTATCTCTCTCGCCTGCGTTCCAGGGAATACAAATTAAGGGACTTGAACCGTTCCCAGTAATTTAGGTGCCCCATCGTACTTATGTGTGCCGTGAAAGTTCTTTGTACACTCTCCAGGTCAGCAATTTCGCCTGCCTTGAAGGGGCAGTTAGTGTACAGCAGTATTCCAGCCTAGATAGAACAAGCGATTTGAAGAGAATCATCATAGGCTTGGCGTCCCCAGTTTTGAAGGTTCTCATTATCCATCCTATCATTTTTCTAGCAGATGCGAAAGATACATTGTGGTCTTTGAAGGCGAGTTCCTTTGGCATTATCATTCCCATGTCCTTCACATTACTTTTTCGCTTTATTGTGTGGTTAGAATTTGTTGTACTCTGATACAGTTTTAATTTCCTTAAGTTTTCCATATATGAGTAGTTGAAATTTCTCTTCATTGAACTTTATATTGTTTTGAGGGCCCCATTTGAAGGTTTGGTTGATGTCCGCTTGGAGTCTTGCTGTGTCTTCGATGGAGGACACTGTCATGGCAATTCAGGTGTCATCCGCAAAGGAAAACACAGAACTATGGCTTACATCTCTGTCTATGTCATATATGAGGACGAGGAATAGGATGGGAGCGATGAAACCATACCACGGGTGGGGTTCGAACCCGCGGTCAGAGAGTCTCAAAACTCCAGACCGTCGCGTAAGCCACTGGGCCAGCTAGCTTCAATAAGATTCATCCAACTAGGTTCGAACCCCACCCGTGGTATGGTTTGTTTGCAATCGTGTCATTACGATTTCGTGAGTCATGGGAGCGATGGGTTGCATATGAGAATAATTAAGTTTTATATGACAGCTTCACTTATATTACCAGCACTTTTATCATATATCTTTGTGATTTTAAGAATCTGGAATTCTTCACTGTCTAAGAAATCCTTTGGATAGATATAAAAAACAAAGGCTTTAAAAATGCCTTTGTTTTGAGATCAGGCCATTTATATGTGGAACTACTTTTCATCTTAACTTCTTGCATACCTTAATTATTTGCAAAAACAAAATCTGATCGTGTTTTTGTGCGAATGATTTTGTTGTGATTTTAATAGTAGCAAAAAAGTGATGAGACAAGTGCTTCCACTCCTATTACTGTGCTTAGTATTTTTGTCATGTTCAGTACTTGTTTCTCCCGTGGTAATGTACCATGTTTGTACTCTATTTCTACGCAGTTTGACTAATGTTTCTTATATTTTGAGTTGCAGTATATTTCATTCTAGGATGAGAAGACCTGTTATAATTTTTCATCAGTTTGAGTCCCTTTTCCATGTTTCATATTTTGTTTTTCTATATTCCCATGCCTAAAGAAAATGTGCATTTAAAATGTTCAGTTCTACTCTCATAAAACAGACGTCTTTCCAGGTCATGACAAAAAGTTCTAATGGAAGGCCTCAGTCAGATTACCGCTTTTGGTCATCTGACTGAGCAGCAGGCCTACAGGCCTGCTTCAGAGTTCCTCCTTTCTTGTCCTGTTTTCTAACAAACCTTACCTAACCTAACCTAGGTCATAGTTCCCTTTCTTGTCGAATGAATGTTTACACATCTCATGATAATAGACTCTACATTCCTTTCCCAAAGTGGCCCTTTCTTGTTCCTCGCACATATTCCTACATTGCCAGAGGTGTTGATAATTACATTGAAAGTCTTGTTTTCATATTCCTCTAACATATTATTTACATACTGTAACTGATCAGTGGTGGCACTATTTGTGTCAATTTCTGATTTTTTTGTGTTTTTCTGTCTGGTTTTCTCTCTGTTTTGTATCAATTTCTTCCTTGCCTTTTACTTCCTTCTATTTTGATATTGTTTCTTTATTTTATTTTAGCGTTTAGCTTCTTTTATTAATTTTAGCTTTTCCTGCCGCTTGTGTTGTGTCAATAACCTCGGAATTTAGTGTCAGCGCACTCCGTGGTGTTGTTTGTGAGTGTCAGCACTCTCCGTGTTGTGTGTGAGTGTCAGCACTCTCTGTGTTGTGTGTGTGTCAGCACTGTCCGTGTTGTGTGTAAGTGTCAGCACTCTCCGTGTTGTGTGTGAGTGTCAGCACTCTCCGTGTTGTGTGTGAGTGTCAGCACTCTCCGTGGTGTTGTGTGTGAGTGTCAGTACTCTCCTTGGTGTTGTATGTGAGTGTTAGCACTTTGCGGGGTGTTGTGTATGTGTGTCGTCAGCACTAAGGGCTTTGTGTATGTATCAACAGTCAGCTACTTTTATTTATATCAACACTTTCTGAATGTTTCTTGCCATGCCTTTATGTTTGTGTGTCATTACATCTCGTGTGTTTAGTCAACGATGTGTGAATAAGCACCATCACCCCCTAGTGTTGTGTCAGCACTGTGTTAATACCCTGAGGAATATATGTCAACACCCTCTATGATGTGTGTCAACCCCCTCCTGAACGTGTGTAGCAGCAACCTACAGGGTTTGATTAGTATCTGAGAAACTGAAGCTTCTAGCTTCTTTTTCAACCTTTTCCCAAAGTTTTTAGTGAAGCTTAAGGGAAAAGGTTGGAAAAGTGGGTAGGTGGACATGGTTGGTTTAGAGAAGTACCTGCCTTGTATGGGCCAATAGGCCTACTGCAGTGTTTCTCCATTTCCTATGTTCTTATTGTGTGAAGATCTTATGGTATTTGTATGTCAACGCCCTTTGGAACTGAGGTCAGTACCCTCTTGGATGTGTAGCTACACTCTAAGTGTTTCCTCTGCATATTTTGTTTCACTAACTTCCATAATGTCGTACTAACACGATGCAAACAAACAACGGAACGGGTGGGATTTGAACCATGGCAAGTGAGTCCTAAAATACCTTGGCCAGTGAATTTTAGGACACACTTGACATAGGTTGAAACCCCACCCGTTCCGTGTTTCTTTTAATATGTGTTTGAACACTTTCCCGTTCTCCCGATAATAGGCCTAAATGGAGAGCTACCAACAACAGTGGGAAAAACAGTTCTAGGAGAATTTCTTTTATTATGACAATGTATCAAAATGTTGTCTTATTAGAGGGTTGTTTTGAGCAGCATATCTTTTCTTATCATTTGCATGTTGTGTGTGAAACACTTCGAATACTTCTGTTTATGTTGTGTGTGTCAATACTCTGTGTATCCAGTCTGTGATTTGCGTGTCAACAGTGTTTGTGGCACTCTGTTCTGTGTGTGTCAACACTCTCCGTGTTACGTGTGTTAGCACCTACTGTCTTGTGTTTGTCAGGAAACTCAGCATTGGTTGTGTCTACTGTGTACTCAGCTATTTGTACTCACCTATTTGTGGTTGCAGGGGTCGATTCATAGCTCTTGGCCCCGCCTCTTCACTGATTGCTACTATGAGCTTTATCAAACCTCGTCTTAAAACTATGTATTGTTCCTGCCTCCACTACGTCACTTTCTAGGCTATTCCACTTCCTGACAACTCTATGACTGAATAAATACTTCCTAACATCCCTTTGACTCATAGGAGTCTTCAACTTCCAATTGTGACCCCTTGTTTCTGTGTCCCCTCTCTGGAACATCTTGTCTCTGTCCATCTTATCTATTCCTCGCAGTATTTTATATGTCGTTATCATGTCTCCCCTAACCCTCCTGTCCTCTAGTGTCGTCAGGCCGATTTCCCTTAACCTTTCTTCTTAGGACAATCCCCTTAGCTCTGGGACTAGTCTTGTTGCAAACCTCTGCACTTTCTCTAATTTCCTGACGTGCTTGACCAGGTGTGGGTTCCAAACTGGTGCTGCATACTCCAGTATGGGCCTGATGTATATGGTGTACAGAGTCTTGAACGATTCCTTAGTGAGGTATTGGAACGCTATTCTTAGGTTTGCCAGCCGCCCGTATGCTGCAGCAGTTATCTGATTGATGTGTGCCTCAGGAGATGTGCTCGGTATTATACTCACCCCAAGATCTTTTTCATTGAGTGAGGTTTGCAGTCTTTGGCCACCTAGATTATACTCTGTCTGTGGTCTTCTTTGCCCTTCCCCGATCTTCATGACTTTACATTTGGCAGGGTTAAATTCAAGGAGCCATTTACTGGACCAGGCTTGTATCCTGTCTAGGTCTCTTTGTAGTCCTACCTAATCCTCAACTGATTTAATTCTTCTCATTAACTTCACATCATCTGCAAACATTGACACTTCTGAGTCTATCCCTTCCGTTATGTCATTCACATATACCAAAAACTGTACAGGTCCTAGGACTGACCTTTGTGGAACCCCACTCGTCACAAGTGCCCACTCTGACACCTCGTCACGTACCATGACTCGTTGTTGCCTCCCTGTAAGATATTCTCTGATCCATTGCAGTGCCTTTCCTGTTACGTGTGCTTGATCTTCTAGCTTTTGCATTAACCTCTTGTGTGTGTGTGTGTGTGTGTGTGTGTACTCATCTAATTGTACTCATCTAATTGTGGTTGCAGGGGTCGATTCATAGCTCCAGGCCCTATCCACTGATCGCTACTAGGTCCACACTCTCCTTGTTCCATGAGCTTTATCATACCTCTTCTTGTGTGTGTGTGTGTGTATGTGTACTCACCTATCTGTGGTTGTACGGGTTGATCTATAGCTCCTGGCCCCGCCTCTTCACTGGTCGCTACTAGGTCTACTCTCTCCCTGCTCCATGAGCTTTGCCATATCTCTCCTTAAAGCTTTGTATGGATCCCCTCTCCACTACCTCTCTTTTCGGACTTTTCCACTTCCTGACAACTCTATGACTGAAGAAATATTTCCTAACATCCCTGTGACTCATCTGAGTCTTCAACTTCCAATTGTGACCCCTTATTTCTGTGTCCCATCTCTGGAACATCCTGTCTCTGTCCACCTGTCGATTCCTCTCAGTGTTTTGTATGGCGTTATCATGTCTCCCCTATCCCTATGTGTGTGTATCAAAACTCTTCATATTGTCTGTGTCTTCAGTTAGTGATGTCTGTGTCAACATTCTCCAAGTTGTGAGGTGTCAACGTCTTGTGTGCACCAACCTCATTCATGTACACCAAGCCTCTGTTTAGTGTGTCAGCACTCGTCGTGTAGTGCTTTAAAAGTCTCTGTGTAATGTGTGTCAGAACTTTAAGTGTGTCTTGTGCTAGTGTTGTGTGTTCTAACTATCTCTGTATTGTATTTGTCAACATTCATAATACTGTGTGTGTTAACAATGTTTATATTTTATGTGTTAATGCTCCAAGTATGTCTCCAGCTAGTGTTTTGTGTGATAAATTACAATGTGTGTCTCCTGTCTGTTCTGTGGGCTTCAGTACTCTGTGTTGTGTGTGTTAGTAAGTTTATTCAGGTACAGGTACACATAAATACAGTTACATAAATTATCATACATAGCAGCATATGTGTAGATTACCCAGGAAAACCCCAAAAAAGTCAAAGTGACTTATTTCCATCCGTCTGGTATATGTCGACATACTCTTTGTGTCATCTTTTGTTTTAACAACCTCTGTATGTATACTGCCCATGTTTTAACAATCTCTGTATGTATCCTGCCCATGTTTTAACCATGTTTTGTGTCAACACTCTCCATTTCTTTTCATTCTTGTGTTGTACATTTTAACGTCTCGGAGTCATGACTGGTAATATTACATACTTCTTTATCATCACTGCCTAATCAAGCAGTGAGTCCAGTCATATAAAGTCTCCTGTTACGTTCACACGAGACTCACAAGTGTCTTAACACCAGCTGTTATGTAAATGGCTGACAGTGAGTGAAAGCCGCCACTTATTCCTAGGAATTGTCAGGCGATCGTCACCCACGAAATGAGAATATTACAAAACAAGATAAATGGGAGAGCTACTAAGAATATATCGATTCCTTTAATGAGAAGTTATGTCGGTTTCAATGCGGAGGAGCACGTCTGAGTGGAGTCCACTGAAACAAAACAAGACAATATTCTCACATCTTTGGGCGAGTGTGTGCTCATTTCTGTCAACTGTAGATTCAATTAAACACGCTGTACATTGTAAATAGTTAAAGAAGGACAATGTGTTTAGCAGAAAGAAATCTAAATCACTGTCGTTCATGAGGAAGATGCAAGTTGGACATCCGATAAACGATTTAAGTTCTCAATAATGAGGTCGTTATCCAAACGAGGCAGGTATCCAGGTAGTGTTTTGGGTCAGTAGCAATGTTTAAGGCACCCATTAGAAGATCTAGTGTGCAAACAAGTTGTTATAATCTGTTATTGGTGATACTGAGACTATACAGAGGGCTTACTAATTTTAGAGTTGTTCATGGTACCTGGACAAATATGTTTTTTTTATAATTACGTGCTTTACAGCTCATATATTAAAATGATTCACTAAATGACATAATTATCGAAATACTATAATGCAAAAAGAAAAATGAGACTGGTTTTATAGTTTTTTTTTTACAGTCTATCAGTTTGTACACCACCAGTAAAGAATGTTTTAATTAATATTTAAAATGGGGATAATGTTAACTTAAGAGATATATTAACCTCTTGGTGTATAAAACTAACAGATCCATGGCTCTAACTGCTGTACAATAATAAAATTCATCCAAATAATAGTCTTAATGAAGAGAAATACACCTTTTACGATTTTGGGGGTTACCTTGGTACATTGGCTAGAACACTGACCTGATAGTTTTAGGACTGGCTTGTCATGGATTCGAATTCTGCCCATCCCGAGAGTTAAGGTGTGTAAACAACTATGCAACATAGAATAAAAAGACTCAGTGAGTGACGGGAACACTACACAATAACCAGCACATTGGAGAAAGAAATTTATGACGACGTTTCGGTCCGACTTGGACCATTAAGTAGCCACACACAATGAAATGGAATACTTTTACCGTCATTTTATAAACAAAATATATGAGCAACCATTTGTTTAAACACTATATATACTATTGAGTAAATAATATTAGAGTTGCACAGGAACTACAATGTTCCTTTGTGAAGGATCAAGCTATGTGAAAACTTGCACAGGAAAATTTTTTTTTTTAAATGTTATTAAATTAAACATTTTATATATTGGAAATTACATCACATTTGTAATTAAACTTACTATAATTAGAGTCAATGTCCACTCCAATGCCCACATTTTATTTTCTTGGAAATATTCATCGTTATTTACTTCCAGTATTGTTTTCACGGAAGATTAATAGTTTTTGTTTTTACCTTGCTTAAGATTAGATTAAGATTTTTTTTTTTTTTGCGCTGCCGAAGACTTAGTACTGTGAACATCGATATGGGGACATGATATCGACATATAAAATACTGAGAGGAATTGATAAGGTGGATAGGGACAGGATGCTTCAGAGATGAGACACAGCAACATGCGGCTACAGCTGGAAGTTGAAGACTCAGATGAGTCATTAAGTTGTCAAGAAATATAACTGTCTGAAGAATGATGTAGTGGATGCAGGATCCATACATAGTTTTAAGAAGAGGTATGATAAAGCTCATGGAGAAGGGAGAGAGTGGACCTAGTAGCGACTAGAGAAGAGACGGGGCCAGGAGCTATGACTGGACCCCAACAGCCACAATCTGGTGGAACACCTAGAAAGGAACGAGCTTATGCACGATAACCAGCACGGTTTCAGGGAAGGGAAATCTGTTTCACAAACTTATTGGAGTTTTACGAAAAGGAGACATGGGTAAGGCAGGAAAGAGAGGGGTGGGTAGACTGCATTTTCTTAGATTGTAAGAAGGCTTTCGACTCAATTCTGCACAAGAGATTAGTGCAAAAGCTAGAGGAGCAGGCAGGAATAACAGGAAAGGCATTGGAACTGATCAGAGAATACCTGACAGGACGGAAACAACTAGTAATGGTGCATGACAAGGTGTCAGAGTGGGCGCCTGTGACGAGCGGTGTTCCATAAGGGTCAGTCCTAGGGCCGCTGCTGTTTTTGGTATATGTGAATGACATGACGGAAGGGATAGATTTAGAGGTATATCTGTTTGTAGATGATGTGAAGCTAAGGCGGAGAATTTAAACGAATGAGGATCAGGTAGGATTACAATGGGATCTGGACAGGCTGCAAGCCTGGTCCAACAGCTGGCTCCTGGAATTTAACCCCACCAAGTACAAAGTCATGAAGATTGGGGAGGGTCAAAGAAGACCGCAGACGAAGTACAGGCTAGGGAAACAAAGGCTGCAAACCTCAATCAAGGAAAAGGATCTGGGGTGAGTATAATACCGAGCACATCTCCTGAAGTGCACACAAACCATATGCTGCATCATAGGCGCCTGGCAAACCAAACAATAGCGTTTCGATACATGAGTAAGGAGTCATTCAAGACTCTGTACACCGTGTATGTCAGGCCCATATTAGAGTACACAGCATCAGTATGGAACTCACTCCTGTTCAAGTACGTCACGAAATTAGAGAAAGTGCAAAAGTTTGCAACAAGACTAGTCCAATGGCTAAGGGGTATGTCCTACGAGGGATAGGTTAGGTAAAGGGAAGTCATCCTGACGACAATGGAGGAAAGGAGGGATAAGGGGATGTGATAACGACATATAAAATACCGAGAGGAATTGACAAGGTGGATACGGAGAGAACGTTTCAGAGATGGGACACTGCAACATAGAATCACAAATGAAAGCTGAAAACTCAGATGAGTCACAGTGGATGTTAGGAAGTATTTGTTCAGCCTCTCGAATCCATCTTTCTTACATATATTAGACCTGTATTAGACCGAAGAACCTTACTGTATAATCGAAACGTTTCGGAATAATGATACCTAACTGTTGCACATGTGTCTTAATCATCAACTTGTCGGTATTTTCTACCATTATCATATTCAAAGGAGGAACCGTCTGGTAGAATATATATCCAAGAAAATACAGAGATTGAACAACAGGTGTTATTAGGTAAAGAATTCACTGCTATAGACAATATTAGTGAAGAAATTAAAACGGAGATTGCAGAGGATTGGACGATATTGATGGACGTTGTTCATTGTTTCTAACTACTGAAGAGGAAACAAATTACGAAGAAAACTTGAAAGAGATCACAAAATGCATTGTGGATTTAAATTTTAAGGAACATACTGTGGCTTATAGGATTATCAATAAATAAGAGAAAGTCATACATAGGCTACTGAAAACAACATTTACACAGATAAAGCATAAGGAAGAAATGTTAAAAAAAAGGTAAGGACATCCAACAACTGGATGATTATTGGAATATATAAATTAGACAAGATCATTCAAGAGAGGATAGCGGGAAAATTAATAACTTCATAAACATTGTTAAGAGGCTGAATGAGGGTAGAAGTGAGGCAGAAAAGGAGTTTTTTAACAGAGTAACAGCCATATAAACAAATCAAATGTTTTTTTCACAGCAACATCCACAAGATAGATGACAATCATGTTTAAGTAAATAGGAAAAATGGCAAAAATGAGAATAATACAATTCTGAAGTTGAAGAATGAGACACTTGTGCAACATTTGAGAAATTTTATTAAGGAAACGTTTCGCCAGCCAGTGACTTCTTCAGTCCAATTCAGAGATGAACGGTGGAAGATGAGGAGGAGTTTGAGGTAATCAGTCCCTCAGCCTGGAGTCAATGTGTTCAGTTCATTAATCTTGAAAAACATCAACTCCAGGCTGAGGGACTGATTACCTCAAACTCTTCCTCATCTTCCACCATTGTTCTCTGTATTGGACTGAAGAAGCCACTGGCTGGAGAAACGTTTCCTCAATCATTACAGTGGATAAAGGCATACCTGAAAGGAAAGAAACAACGAGTGATTGTCTGTGAAGTGGAATCAGAATGGGTGCATGTGACGAGTGGGGTTCCACAAGGATCAGTACTAGGGCCGGTGCTGTTTTTTGTTATAAATGGTTTAGAAAATAGACAAGTTGGAGAAAGACACTTATGTAACATATGGGAATCTATATTGAGGAAACTTTCCGCCATACAGTGGCTTCAGTAGTTCAATACAAAGGAGAACAGTGTAAGGAGAGGAGAAGTTTGAGGTAATCAGTCCCTCAGCTGGTATTTATAAAGGTTCCAATATGTTGCATAAGTGTCTCAGTCTTCAACTTGTCGGTTTTCAAAACCATTTATCACATCTGTCAGACACTGCAACATCATGGGATCTTGATACAAGGAATTCTTCAACACTTGTCCAACCTTTGGTCGAAGACCAACTTACACTAGTGGATGGTTCCACTGTGACTCCGCCTCCTCCTACTTCCACTCCCCTGACTACACTATATAAGCCACTTCTCCGACCATATGCTGTACTTTCTTCAAGATTGATGGACTGAACACATCGATTCCAGGCTGAAGGACTGATTACCTCAAACTCCTCCTCTCCTTACACCGTTCTTCTTTGTATTAGACTGATGAAACCACTGTGTGGGAAACGTTTCCTCAATAAAGATTTCCATATGTTGCATATGTATCTCATTTTTCAACTGTTTCTTGTATACGTGGATGACATGATGGAAGCGATAGAGTCAAAGGCGTCCCTGTATCGAAATGACGTGAAAATAAAGATAATAAAAGTAGACGCGGCAGTTGCTACTGGAGTTTAACCCCATCAAGTGCAAAGTTATGAAGCTTAGAAAAAGGGCAAAGATGACCGCAGACGGAGCACAGGCTGCAAACCTCACTGAAGGAGAAGGATGAGCATCATACCGAGCATATCACCTTAGGCGCACATCAACCGAACAACTGTTGCAGCAAATGCGCAGCTGGTAAATCTAAGATTAGCTTTTCATCTAAGTAAGGAATCATTAGCATCACTGTATACCATGAAAGTCAGGCCCATATTTGAGTATACAGCACCAATATAGAACCCACACCTGTGAAGTATGTCAAGAAATTGGAGAAAGTGCAGATGTTTGCAACAAGACTAGTCTCGGAGCAAATGTGTATGTCTTATGAGGAGAGGTTAAGGGAACTCAACCTGATGACACTGGAGGAGAGGACCAGGGGTGGTATGATAACAACGTAGAAAATACTGAGAAGAATTAATAGGGTGAATAGGGACATTATTTGAAAGATGGGAAACAGCAACAAGGAGACAACTGGAAGTTGAAAATTTAGATGAGTCATAGGGATGTTAGTAAGTATTTCTTCAGCCTTAGAGTTATCAAGAAGTGGAACGCCCTGGAGAATGAAGTGGAAGAGGCAGGCTCAATACATAGTTTCTAGAAGAGGTACTGTACGGTTCTCAAAGTCAGGAGAGTGAATCTAGTAGCGACCAGAGAAGAGTCAGGCCCAGGAGCTGAGACTCGACCCCTGCTACCCCATATAGGTGAGCGGGCGCGCTGGCGCACACACACACACACATATATATTCACACCGTCAGCACAGCCAAACATTGCGTACACATTCACACACAGTTAATCATCCTCCAGGAGCACTAACAAACACGGGGTAAACACATTCCAGAATTTGTGTAGGCTTGAATAAGCATGAAGACAAGCAGGAAACTCAAAGGTTAGGCCTAAAGTGCGTAACACTCTCATGGACACACACATACACACACACCCAAAGGTGCAGGGAGGCAAAGACTATAAGTGCGCTAGAAAATGGAAAAAGTACAGAAGGCAAAGGACCCAGGAAAATAAGGAGATAAGTCGTAGAGCCAGAAATGAGTATGCACAGATAAGGAGGGAGGCCCAGCGACAGTATGAAAATGACATAGCATCGAAAGTCAAGTCTGACCCGAAACTGCTGTATAGTCACATTAAGAGGAAGACAACAGTCAAAGACCAGGTGATCAGGCTGAGGAAAGAAGGTGGGGAACTCACAAGAAACGATCAAGAGGTATGTGAGGAGCTCAATACGAGATTTAAGGCGGTATTTACAGTGGAGGCAGGAAGAACTCTGGGAAGACAGTACAGAGTGGGACACTAACAAGGAATATACCAAGTGTTGGATGACATACACACAACTGAGGAGGAGGTGAAGAAGTTGTTCAGTGACCTTGATACCTCAAAGGCGATGGGACCGGACATCTCCCCGTGGGTCCTTAGAGAGGGAGCAGAGATGCTGTGTGTGCCACTAATCACAATATTCAACACATCCCTTGAAACTGGGCAGCTACAGCAAATGTAGTTCCCATTTTTAAGAAAGGAGACAGAAACGAGGCACTAAACTATAGACTAGTGTCACTTACGCGTATAGTGTGCAAAGTCATGGATAATTTGTCAGGAGGAGAATGGTGGAGCACCTGGAACGGTACAGGATTATAAACGACAACCAGCACGGATTCATGGAAGGCAAATTCTGTGTCACAAACCTTCTGGAGTTCTATGACAAAGTAACATAAGTAAGACACGAGAGAGAGGGGTGGGTTGATTGCATTTTCTAGGATTGCAGGAAGGCCTTCGACACAGCTCCTCATAAGAGATTAGTGCAGAAGTTAGAGGATCAGGTGTGTATAACAGGAAGGGCACTGCATTGGATCAGAGAATGCCTGACAGGGAGGCAACAACGGGTCATGGTACGTGATGAGGTATCACAGTGGGCGCCTGTGACGAGCGGGATCCCACAGGGGTCAGTCCTAGGACCAGTGCTATTCTTGGTATATGTGAATGACATGACGGACGGGATAGATTCAGAAGTGTCTCTGTTCTCAGACGATGTGAAGTTAAAGAGGAGAATTAAATCAGATGAGGATCAGGCAGGACTTCAAAGAGACCTGGACATGCTGGACACCTGGTCCAACAACTGGCTTCGCGAATTTAACCCCGCTAAATGCAAAGTCATGAAGATCGGGGAAGGGCAAAGATGACCGCATACAGAGTATAGGCTAGGTGGCCAAAGACTGCAAACCTCGCTCAAGGAGAAAGATCTTGGGGTGAGTATAACACCAAGCACGTCTCCGGAAGCACACATCAACCAGGTAACTACTGCAGCATACGGGCGACTGGCAAACCTGAGAATAGCATTCCGATACCTTAGTAAGGAATCGTTCAAGACACTGTACACCGTGTACGTCAGGCCCATACTAGAGTAGGCAGCACCAGTTTGGAACCCATACCTGTCAAACACGTCAATAATTTAGAGAAAGTGCAAAGGTTTGTGACAAGGTTAGTTTCAGAGCTAAGGGGAATGTCCTACGAAGAAAGGTTAAGGGAAATCGGCCTGACAACACTGGAGGACAGGAGGGTTAGGGAAGACATGATAACGACATACAAAATACTGCGGGGAATATACAAGGTGGATAGAGACAGGATGTTCCAGAGAGGGGACACAGAAACAAGGGGTCACAATTTGAAGTTGAAGACTCAGATGAGTCAAAGGGATGTTAAGAAGTATTTCTTCAGCCATAGAGTACTCAGGAAGTGGAATAGTCTAGCAAGTGATGTAGTGGAGGCAGGAACCATACATAGCTTTAAGACTAGATATGATAAAGCTCATGGAGCAGAGAGAGAAGGGACCCAGTAGAGATCAGTGAAGAGACGGGGCCAGGAGCTGAGTATCGACCCCTGCAACTACAATTAGGTAAGTACAATTAGGTGAGTACGCAGGCAGGACTACAAAGAGACCTGGACAGGCTGTAAGCCTGGTCCAGCAACTAGCTCCTCGAATTTACCCCGCCAAATGCAAAGTCATGAAGATAGGGAAAGGGCAAAGAAGACCGCAAACAGAGTACAGGCTAGGTGGCCAAAGACTGCAAAACTCACTCAAGGAAAAGGATCTTGGGGTGAGTATAATACCGAGCACATCTCCTGAGGCGCACGTCAACCAGATAACCGCTGCTGAATATGGGCGCCTTGCAAACCTGAAAATAGCGTTCCGATACCTCAGTAAGGAATCGTTCAAGACTCTGTACAGCGCGTACGTCAGACCCATACTGGAGTATGCAGCACCAGTTTGGAACCCACACCTGGTCAAGCATGTCAAGAAATTAGAGAAAGTGCAAAGGTTTGCAACAAGGCTAGTTCCAGAGCTAAGGGAAATGTCCTATGAAGAAAGTTAGAGGGAAATCTTCCTGACGACACTGGAGGATAGGAGGGTTAGGGGAGACATGATAACGACATACAAAATACTGCGTGGAATAGATAAGGTGGACAGAGACAAGATGTTCCAGAGAGGGGACACAGAAACAAGGGGTCATAATTGGAAGTTGAAGACTCAGATGAGTCACAGGGATGTTAGGAAGTATTTCTTCAGTCATAGAGTTGTCAGGAAGTGGAATAGTCTAGCAAGTGATGTAGTGGAGGCAGGAACCATACATAGTTTTAAGACGAGGTATTATAAAGCTCATGGAGCAGGGAGAGAGAGGACCTAGTACCGGTCAGTGAAGAGGCGGGGCCAGGAGCTGAGTCTCGACCCCTGCAACCACAAATAGGTGAGTACAAATAGGTGAATACACAGACACACACACACAGTATCATGACAACATTACCACCTAGAGTACTACAACATTACCACCACTAGAGTACTACAACATTACCACCACTAGAGTACTACAACATTACCACCACTAGAGTACTACAACATTACCAACACTAGAGTACTACAACATTACCACCACTAGAGTACTACAACATTACCACCACTAGAGTACTACAACATTACCACCACTAGAGTACACAACATTACCACCACTAGAGATACAACATTACCACCACTAGAGTACTACAACATTACCACCACTAGAGTACTACAACATTACCAACACTAGAGTACTACAACATTACCACCACTAGAGTACTACAACATTACCAACACTAGAGTACTACAACATTACCAACACTAGAGTACTACAACATTACCACCACTAGAGTACTACAACATTACCACCACTAGAGTACTACAACATTACCACCACTAGAGTACTACAACATTACCACCACTAGAGTACTACAACATTACCACCACTAGAGTACTACAACATTACCACCACTAGAGTACTACAACATTACCACCACTAGAGTACTACAACATTACCACCACTAGAGTACTACAACATTACCACCACTAGAGTACTACAACATTACCACCACTAGAGTACTACAACATTACCAACACTAGAGTACTTAACAGTAACCTATCAAACAATACTTATCAGTAACCTGTCAAACAGTACCTAACAGTAACCTGCTAAACAGAACCGAACAGTAAGGAATTAAACCTTAAACAACAGGTTCACATTCCTATCTTATAAATCCTGTTTGGAATCAATACCAGTCATTCTCCACACCATGAACACCCACCTCAATATTTCTCCTTTAATACCTACATGTTTTTTCACCACTCTATGTACATGGAACTTCCATTAGTCTTTAACACAACGATATATAAGCGTTATATTTTTGGCCCTCTTTCTTATGAACAATTTTAATAGAAAAATGTATGTTTAACTATCACAAAGAAATAATGCATCCTCAAGGCTCCGGTTTATTTAATCAGTTATATTATATCTAAGAGTGTCATATTATAGTGAAATTCCAAAGATTGGATTAATTTATAATTAATAAAATTTGGAAAGAATATATATAAAGTAATTATGTGTAACCAGAGAGATCTTCAGTGTTTCTCGGACCCGCGTCAGGAAACACTTGTCCTCTTTCCTGACGAACCTTACCTAACCTGGTATTGTGTTGATGTGGCGTCCTCACTGGTGACGTAATTTGTCGTATGTGAATGTTGCTCACTTCTCGCCATCTCTCCAGCAACGATCAAAACACCTTACACTGATTTACAGTTTATATAACTATCAAAAACCTCGTTCTTGTCGGTTTATTCTGATTTTTTTGTTCAGAATGATTATGTTCCAATTAGTTTATATAATATACTTGTAACTCGGTAGCAAATTTGTTGTCCAGTGTCATCAACGAACAGAATTTTGATGTGGATTATAACATTTCTGGAGCATTCTTGTGATGTTAAAATTTTTATAAAATACCGACAAGTTGATGAGTAAGACATATGTGCAACAGTTAAGTATCTTTATTGTTGAAACGTTTCGCCTACGAGGTAACCTTCATCAAATACAGAGAAGAATGAATTGTAGGCAGCAAGATTAGTGACTTCAGCTTCATATCGTTCCAGAACATGAAGCTGATGTCTTCGCCAGGCTGAGGGACTGACCATCTCAAACTGTTTCTCCAAGGTTTGGACTGTTTACGGTGTTCCGTAGCTCAGCTCACACACTGAGGTCCGGGGTTTGAATCTCCTCCAGTACGGCTGGAAAACATTAGGGACGTGTTTCCAAAAGATACCTGCTGTCCCTGTCCCTGTTCACCCATCAGTTTAAAATGGGTACCTGAGTGTTAGTCGACTGGTGTGGGTCGCATCCTGGGACACTGACCTAATTTGCCCGAAATGCTCAGCATAACAAGGGTCTTTCTATATAGTAGTATGTCATTGATGTCAGCTTGGACTGTATACCATGTACATGTACTTGTAGTAAATAAAGATATTATTATTATTATTATTATTATTATTATTATTATTATTATTATTATTATTATTATCTTTACCTCGTTACTACTCCTCTTGCCTACAATTAATTCCCTTCTGGATTTGACTGACGTAGGCGAAACGTTTCAACAATAAAGGTACCAAACTTTTATACATGTGTCTTACTCAGCACTCTTTTGAGTTCAGGTCATTGTCTTGTTTATGTTGGAACCTCTACTGAGCTCAATTATCAAATTTTATAGACATTAAATATTTCATTCTTCACTTACATTGGGAATTCTTTAACATTTTATTTATTAGGCAATAATCAAAATAGTATTTTTACACTTGTTCTGTACTTTTCACCGGATACTGTAATACATCTGAATCCACAAATATATACACTGAATCAGTGTACATATTTGTTATTTACCGAGAAAACTGTAATATGATATATTCTGATCAACAATGTTAATGTTCAACAGGAATGGACGCTCCACCTGCGGTACGCCCAGGCCAGGGACGCCGGTCAGTACGTGTGTCAACTGTCTACTCATCCTCCCATGGTGTTTATGTCTACACTCACTATCACAGGTATGTAGCTGCCGGAGAGAGAGAAAGAGAGAGAGAGAATTAAATCTGACCACAATAGTAGACAGAAATGCATCGTTAGCGCTTTTATCTTCTTTATTTAGTCACTGTTGTGTTCTATATATATGTATGTATGCATACATAAGTGAATGTGTATAGGTGTGTGTTAGACTAATCATTTAATCAGTGCACTTCGTTGTGCTCCACACAGAAGCATCAGCAGAGATCGCTGGGGGTCCAGAGATGTACGTTCAGGAGGGTAGTGCTGTAGTGCTCGACTGTACCTTACATCAGCACACACAGACCCCAGTGTACGTCTTCTGGTACCACAACCGTACCATGATCAACTTTGACACCAACAGACAGGTGAGTGAATGGTCTGACCAACAGACAGGTGGGTGAGGTGTATGTGTAACAGACAGGTGGTGAGACATATTACAAAGAAGACAGGCATGTTACATATATTACTAAATTTATGAGTGTTAGAGGTTTAAAAACTGACAGGTGAGTGAAATTTATGACCAGCAGAGAGGTGAGTGAGGTTTGAATAACAGACATATGGGTGAGAGATCTGACCAAGAGACAGGCGTGTGAGAGGTCTGACTGAAAGACTGGTGGGCGAAAGGTCTTACTAGCATACAGGTAGATAAGAAGTTTTATCAGCAGACAGCAGACAGGTAAGTAAAAGTCTTGACCACATGACAGGTGGATGACAAGACTAACCAAGAGAAAGGTAAGTGAAACATTTGACCAATACACTGGTGGATTAAGTAAGCTTATTTAGGCACAGGTACACATAAGTACAATTATCATACATAGTGTAAATTACCCACGAGGATAACCCCCAAAAACGTCATACACAGTGGCTTATTTCCACTGGGGCCCTAGTAATATCTTAACATTTAAACCTTAAAAGCTAAAATAGAAAACTAGAAATTCCCAGCATAACTACAAAGCAGGATTTCACATTATAGATTTTTTTCTATAAATTCACAATAATAGCATACTCAAACTAAGCGCTAAAAACCGAAAGGGTCATGCAGTATTGCATGATAAATACAAAGTGTGCTGCAAATGTCATTTGGAGTCTGGCCTTTCACCCTTTCTACTAATGATGGGATCTGAGTTCGAGATCCCCCACCCTCCCTTCTTACCTACTGTCATCTCCCTCACATACCTTCCCCCACCTGGGGGGTGGATGAGCTACGAGGTGCTGGGGGGCATGTAACATTTTCCCAACTGTAGTATTTTGGGGGACGAGCTGGGAATGGTTGCAAACTACACCCCTTAAATGATGGCTAAGAGCTGCTCCATGGGATTGAGGCTGAGCTCAGAGAATGCTCCATGAGTGGGATATACAGCATTTATGATCACCCATCAAAGTGCTCACACCACTCTCATCCACCCACCACTCTTCACCCCTTTCCACTCTCCACGATCCACCCTCCTCCACCCACCACTCTTCACTCCTTTCCATTCTCCACGATCCACCATCCTCCACCCAAATCTGAATAACCAGAGTTACCATTTTCTCCTACCAGTCTTCCATTAACTTTACACACATGACATCACAACCATGGCACAAAACACCCACACCACACACACACACACACACACACACACACACACACACACACACACACACACACACACACACAAAGTAGCGACCAGCGAAGAGGCGTGACCAGGAGCTATGACTCGATCTCTGCAGCCACAACTAGGTAAGTGGAAGTAGGTCAGTACACACACACTTACACTCAAGGGGACTGGAAACGTGGAGTGCTAAGGTGTTCAAGGTGATAATGACAAACTTTATGTACTAATATAACAGAGACATAACTAGAAAGAGAATGAGATGGATCAGGATGTCGTGACCTTATATTCCCCCGAAGTGACTGTGAAGTAGGGGACATTGTGTACGAGAGGCCCTTCAGTACAAGCGACCATGCGGTACTGAGTTTGGAATTCATTGTGCAAGGAAGAACCCTGACTTCAAAAGATGAGACAATGCAGGCATAAATCAATTCCTGAATGGAGAGAAGTTGGTAAAGGAAATATAAGGAAAGACAACAAATGAAATGACTATGTTGCTGACAAATTCTGAAAAGAAGAGGAAACTTCTTGCCCTGGAGAAGAGAACATGAATAAAGTGAACCCATGGTTCACTTAGAAGTTTACGAGGCAAAATATAAGAATGCAAGAACATGGAAAAAAATATAGAAAGCAAAGAATGCAGGAGCAGAGGGAAGAAAGCAAAAGAATCTCAAACAAAAATGTAATGATATGAAGACAATTTGAGAATGGCATATTTAATACCAAAACTGAATCAAAGTTAATAAACTGCCACATGAGATGGAAGATAATAGTGATGTACGAGGTAATAAAGCTGAAGAAGGAAGGATAATTCACAATAAACAACAAGGAAGTCAGAAAGGAGATAAACAAAATATTTAAGGAGTATTCTCAGAGGAAACTGGAACATTACTAGAGAGCCTAAGAGGGAGAGAACACCAACATACTCTGGAGACAATGTACACAATACAAAAAGAAGAGATGAAGGAACTATCTGGCAAGCTGGATACCTTCAATACAATGGTTCCAGGTAACATCTCTCCGTGGATTCCGACAGTAGAAGCAGGAGCACTGTCTGAACAACTAGTCACAGTCTTAACAAGTCGTCTGACACAGGGCAACTGCTACATTGATTAACTAGTGCAATCTAATAATTAGAGGTAAACAGTTGAGCAAAATAGGTAGTAATTCTGACAGACATGTGAAGAATTACTTGGATTAAATGTATATTATTTTAAAAAGACCTGTGAGGGGCGATAGTAATTGTGTGTAAATATTTTGGTCTCAGTTTTTGTCTTTCTAATATGATATAATATGAAATATGACAGATAAACATATGTAATGTTGATAAGTGTATATACATTTAATTATATGTGATTAACAAACGTATAGCTTTAATAGAAGCTAAAAAATATTATGACGAAGTGTTGTTGGAGTTTGAACACAGTAACAATTGTAAAGGGATTTAGGGAAAGCGGTTAGCCGTACTTGAGTCCTGGAGGTGGGAAGTACAGTGCCTGCACTCTGAAGGAGGGGTGGAGATATGTTGCAGTTTTTAAAAAACTGTAGTATCGGCACGCTTCTGGCAAGACAGAAAAGGAATGACTGATGATGAAAGTGCTTCTTCTTTTTCGGGTCATACTATAATTAATCCCTCATTGGATAACTAAAGTGCAGTGAGCACTTGTCTACGCTCAATAACATATATTAGTGTGTATATTTCGATCCCCTTCTGGGATCCTCGTCAGTACATGAAGATGGTACGTAAGAGGTCAGGCTTTACCATCAAGGTATCTTGGTAAATAACAGCTATGTTACCTACAAATTCTAAACAGCAACCTTCACTAATGAAATATGATATATATAAGTCCTTTGTTAAATTTTCTCTTATAACAAGCGCAATTTAATTTAGCCTTATCCAGCTAAATATATTTTAGATAAGTTTACAATAATTTAATAATAAACAAACATAATGAAATATATTTTTTTCGTTATTTTCAGAATGATTTTTGCGAAATTATTGCATACACAAATTTTTGCTTGCTTTATTCGGCAAGAAGAGCGTTGCTATTTAAGCCAAAATAGCAATTTTTAGCTATTCGGCATGATATTATATATATATATATATATATATATATATATATATATATATATATATATATAGTGGGGGATATAGTGCTGGAGTGGTTAGTATTTTTGTTTAATAAATGTATGAAAGAGGGGAAGGTACCTAGGGATTGGCAGCGAGCATGTATAGTTCCTTTATATAAAGGGAAGGGGGATAAAAGAGAGTGTAAAAATTATAGGGGAATAAGTTTACTGAGTATACCAGGTAAAGTGTATGGCAGGGTTATTATTGAAAGAATTAGAGGTAAGACAGAGAGTAGGATTGCAGATGAGCAAGGAGGCTTTAGAGTGGGTAGGGGATGTGTAGATCAAGTGTTTACAGTGAAGCATATATGTGAACAGTATTTAGATAAAGGTAGAGAAGTTTTTATTGCATTTATGGATTTAGAAAAGGCATATGATAGAGTGGATAGGGGAGCAATGTGGCAAATGTTGCAAGTGTATGGAATAGGTAGTAAGTTACTGAAGGCTGTAAAGAGTTTTTATGAGGATAGTGAGGCTCAGGTTAGGGTGTGTAGGAGAGAGGAGATTACTTCCGGTAAAAGTAGGTCTTAGACAGGGTTGTGTAATGTCACCATGGTTGTTTAATATATTTATAGATGGGGTTGTAAAAGAAGTAAATGCTAGGGTGTTGGGGAGAGGGTGGGATTAAATTATGGAGAATTAAATGCAAAATGGGAGTTGACACAGTTACTTTTTGCTGATGATACTGTGCTTATGGGAGATTCTAAAGAAAAGTTGCAAAGGTTAGTGGACGAGTTTGGGAGAGTGTGTAAAGGTAGAAAGTTAAAAGTGAACATAGATAAGAGTAAGGTGATGAGGGTATCAAACGATTTAAATAAAGAAAAATTGGATATCACATTGGAGAGAGGGATTATGGAAGAAGTAAATGTTTTCAGATATTTGGGAGTTGATGTGTCAGCGGATGGGTTTATGAAGGATGAGGTTAACCATAGAATTGATGAAGGAAAAAGGTGAGTGGTGCATTGAGGTATCTGTGGAGACAAAAACGTTATCCATGGAGGCAAAGAAGGGAATGTACGAAAGTATAGTGGTACCAACACTCTTATATGGGTGTGAAGCATGGGTTGCAAATGCTGCAGCGAGGAGGAGGCTGGAGGCAGTGGAGATGTCCTGTCTAAGGGCAATGTGTGGTGTAAATATTATGCAGAAAATTCGGAATGTGGAAATTAGGAGAAGGTGTGGAGTTACTAAAAGTATTTGTCAGAGGGCTGAAGAGGGTTGTTGAGGTGGTTTGGTCATTTAGAGAGAATGGATCAAAGTAGAATGACTTGGAGAGCGTATAAATCTGTAGGGGAAGGAAGGCGGGTAGGGTCGTCCTAGAAAAGGTTGGGGGGAAGGGGTAAAGGAGGTTTTGTGGGCGAGGGGCTTGGACTTCCAGCAAGCATGTGTGAGCGTGTTAGATAGGAGTGAATGGAGACGAATGGTTTTGGGACATGACGATCTGTTGGAGTGTGAGCAGGGTAACATTGTGTGAAAGGATTCAGGAAACCAGTTAATTGATTTAGTTGGACTTGAGTCCTGGAAATGGGAAGTACAATGCCTGCACTTTAAAGGGAGGGTCTGAGATAGTGACAGCTGGGAGGGACTTTTCTCAGCTGTCGTATCTGAGCTCCTCTGCAAAGACAGTGATTATGTATGAGTGTGGTGAAAGTGTTGAATGATGATGAAAGTTTTTCTTTTTGGGGATTTTCTTTCTTTTGGGTCACCCTGCCTCGGTGGGAGACGGCCGACTTGTTGAAAAAAAAAAAAAAAAAAATATATATATATATATATATATATATATATATATATATATATATATATATATATATATATATATATATATATATATATTATATTATATATAGCAATGCATGAAGACAGGAAGCAGGTAGAGCAATCTGAGATGACTTTCGGATATCAATGCCTCCTAGTCTGACTGGGAGTGTAGCTTGGTCCCACTGCCCATCTTCTATCTTCTAGAGTAAGGTTAAATATAGGAGGCATTGGTGTCCGAAAGTCATCTCAGATTGCTCTACCTGCTTTCCTGTCTTCATGCATTGCATCCAGAGGGCTTGTAGCAGCAATTCTCCCTGAACATATTAGGGACAAAATTGGAATCCATGACCAAAAGTTCGTTGATGGAGCCAGGACTTGGGATAATCTAACAGGCTCTGAAACCAGGCCTGCTTCCCCCAACAACTACAAACAGTCGCACTGGGATGGCCCAATAGTAGAGAATATAGCCTCAGCAATGCTTCAGAGTGTGTCATGGAAGGATAGAGCCCGCCTCCTTGCAGTGAGAGCTCATCATGCAGGGGACTTTCTTTTGGCTGTTCCCAACTCCAGCCATGGCACACGCCTCGACCCACAGACAATCCTCATTGGTGTTGCCCTTCGACTTGCCGCCCCTATTCTCGCCGAACACAGGTGTATTTGTGGCAGTGAAGCAGCAGACCGATTCGGGTACCATGGTCTTGTGTGTCGTAAATCCGAGGGAAAGATTGCAAGACATGAAGAGGTTAATAACATTATCAAGAGGAGCCTCACAACAGCCGGATGCCCAGCAGTAAGGGAGCCACCCCAACTATGCAGATCTGATGGCAGCCAAAAGCGTCCAGATGGTATCACCCTTCAAGCCTGGACAGACGGCAAGCAGGTGGTGTGGGACTACACATGTGCATCTACCTTTGTTGATACCTATCTCCAATACACCAGGGAGGAAGGAGGGGCAGCTGCCACCTTCAGGGAGTCTCAGAAGTCGAGAAAATATGGAGAACTTGCCCATCATTATATATTTGTTCCCATAGGCTCAGAGACCCTTGTCTCGTGAGGAAAGAGTGCATCTAAATTCCTCAAGGAGCTGGGCAAAAGACTCAACAGGGTAACTAGGGATCCCAGGGCAGCTAGTTTTCTGTTCCAGCGACTCTGCGCTGCTGTTCAGAGGGGTAATGCATGCTGTATTCTGGGCACGCGCCCCAGCTCAGAGGAGCTGGATGAGATTTTCGCATTGTAATCAGTGACAAACATGTAACAATATGTACTAGACATGTATCTCTCACACCTCGTGTACTGTATATGCCATCTTTATATCAGCAATGTATATATATATATATATGTGTGTGTGTGTGTGTGTGTGTGTGTGTGTGTGTATGTGTGTGTGAAAGGTTGGAGGGAGGGGGTAAAGGAGGTTTTGTGTGTGAGGGGCATGGACTTCCAGTGGGCATGCGTGAGCGTGTTAGATAGGATCGAATGGAGACAAGTGGTTTTTAGGACTTGAGTTGCTGTTGGAGTGTAAGCAAGGTAACATTTATGAAGAGAGTAAAGGAAACCGGCAGGTCGGACTTAAGTCCTGGAGATGGGAAGTATAGTGTCTGCACTCTGAAGGAGTGTAAGCGTGCCTCTGGCAAGACAGTGATGGAGTGAATGATGATAAAAAATTTCTTTTTCGGGCCACCCTGCCTTGGTAGGAGACGGCCGATGTGTTAATAAAAAAATATATGTGTTTGTGTGTTTGTGTATTTGTGTGTGTGTGTGTGTTAGTTACCATTTTTGTCCTAGGCAGTGTGTGTGTGTGTGTGTGTGTGTGTGTGTAATACACTCTTAGTTAATTATAGCGCACAAAATATAGCTATATGGGATTAAATCTGATTAAATCTTAATCCACCTGTGTTGTATGATTCATTAGGATATAGTGTTCTACTATAAATATAATAATATATGATTATACCAATAGAGATTTGTGTGAGTTTTCAATATAAAATAGTGAAATGATTTGCAATATACTATGAAATATGTGTTGAGTGACTCGTTGAATTGTATTAAAGTGATAATGCAGCCTCAGCTGAAATACACATGCGGTGTTGTATGACTTAAAATAACTGTAGCATTCTGCAAAAAAATATGTGATAATGTTAATGCATTCATAATCTTTTCATTTTTGACTGTATAATGATTGTTTTAAGTGGTGATATTGATTTTGTGATGAAGATGTTGTCGTCGTAATGATAATGTTAAGTTTGCAAAGATTGCGTTATAATGCGATGACGTTGATTTTGAAAAGATGAATTAGTTGAAATGATGATGTTGATTTTGTAATGATGATTAAATATGGAGATGTTGATTAAATAGAGATCCACATGGAATTGTAAACTGACGTTATGAGCAATGTCTTGGCATTCTTAATTTACTCATTAACATTTTATATTATTATAAAGTTGCTGTTGAACTTAAATTTCGCATAAAATATTTATATGCATCAGTGTTTATTAACTCCCATCTATGATATAAGGTTTTATCTGTAAGATGGAAATATCTTTATATACTTAAGAAGATATCTTAAGATCATTTTAGGACTTTAAGAAACATCAGTAAAGTCTGGTACCTATGAGTGTATTGCGTCAAAACTGTGCAACACTGCAGTATTTTGCAAGATAAAATATTAATTTGTGTGTGTGTTTGCTATTACGTTTTCCCACAAGTTACTGAGTTGTTAATCAAGTTACTAAGTTGTCACTTCAGTTCCTAAGTTGTCTAACAAGTTACTACGTTGTTCATCAAGTTACTGAGTTGTCCATCAAGTTACTAAGTTGTCCCTTAAGTTTCTACGTTGTTCCTCATGTTACTAAGTTGTCCGTCAACTTGCTAAGGTGTTATTCAAGTTACTACCTTGTCCCTCAAGTCACTAACTTTATATCCACCTAGTTGCTAACTTGTCCACCAAGTTAAAAACTTGTCCCTCAAGTTACCAACTTGATATCCACCTAGTTACTATTTTGTCCCCCTAAAGTTACTAACTTGTCCGTCAAGTTACTCTCTCCTAAATTACTTTCCTCTCATTCAAGTTACTGTCATTTTCCTCTTTTATTCCCTCAAATTACTTGTCCCTGATGTAACTATCTTATCCCTGATGTTCTATCTTGTCCCTGTTACTATCTTATCTTTGATGTTACTACCTTGTCCCTTATTTTACTATCTTGTCCCTGATGTTGCTATCTTGTCTCTGATGTTGCTATCTTGTCCCTGATGCTATTATCTTCTCTCTGATGCTACTATCTTCTCCCTGTTGTTACTATCCCATTCCTGATGTTATTATCTTGTCCCTGATCATGACATCTTGTCCCTGATGTTATTATATTGTCCCTGATGTTATTATATTGTACCTGATGTTACTATCTTGTCTTTGATGTTACTATATTGTCCCTGATGTAGTCTTCTTCCTGATGATATTGTCTTGTCTCTGATGATAATATCTTATCCCTGATGCTTCTATCTTGTTCCTGATCTTGCCATCTTGTCCCTGATGTGTTATTATCATGTTCTTGATTTTACTATCTTGTCCCTGATGGTACTGCTTTTAATTTATCATCAAATTTTTAGCTGAATTTTGTATTACAAAGCAATATGGCGAGAACAAACCAAGTCTCCCGAAGCAATGTTTTCCTAAAGTAACAAGGTAACATTTGGACATTACTTTTGCAACAGTAACGGAACGTGTTGTATCAGTAACACTCACTTGACACGATTCATCAGAGATGTAACACTCCCTCACAGCTGTAACTGGCATTAAGTGGAAGTCAAATACCAGTAGGCAATAATTTAATTGCTGGTTTCAGTACTTAGGAAGTAATAGTGACCTTGCTACTTTCCGGGGAGGTAATACTAGAGCTCGCAGGCAATACTAGAACCTAGAGGTAACACTAGAGCTTGCAGGCAATACTAGAACCTAGAGGTAACACTAGAGCTTGCAGGTAATACTAGAACCTAGAGGTAACACAAGAGATTACAGGTAATACTAGACGTTAAAGGTAATACTAGAGGTTACAGACTTCAATGGATATTCAAGTAGAAAGTTACAGATGTTGGCTTTCATAGTCACATACTGAAGCGCAAGTCCTGATAGGATTTTTTTTATAAACTAATTGCAAGTCCAACTGTATGACTTGAAGAAGTATGACTTGAAGAAGTATGACTTGAAGAAGTATGACTTGAAGAAGTATGACTTGAAGAAGTATGACTTGAAGAAGTATGACTTGAAGAAGTATGACTTGAAGAAGTATGACTTGAAGAAGTATGACTTGAAGAAGTATGACTTGAAGAAGTATGACTTGAAGAAGTATGACTTGAAGAAGTATGACTTGAAGAAGTATGACTTGAAGAAGTATGACTTGAAGAAGTATGACTTGAAGAAGTATGACTTGAAGAAGTATGACTTGAAGAAGTATGACTTGAAGAAGTATGACTTGAAGAAGTATGACTTGAAGAAGTATGACTTAAAGAAGTCATATATGTCTTATGTATGTAAGTGTTAGACATTCTTTATCAACAAGTAACTTCTCGTGGGTATGTTATACCAGCTGCAGCTGACAATGTCACTACAAAACCCTGTTGCATCTGCCTCAGTATTGACATGTGTAAGAGTTTCCCTGAGGTGATTTATCACTCGCTTTGATAACATGAACGTAGATAAATACATTTATGGAGCTACTTGCAATGTGAACAGTCTGAGTGATGCTGAAGAAGCCAGGCTTAAGCTTGATTACGAGGTTATGTGGTCCTCTGTATGGTCACTTTATAAAATCTATGTGCTTAATTGCCCACTTACTGAGGAATATAGAGATAGAATAAGCTATGTGATACGTCAAGCTATCATATTGATGAAAATAAAATGCCATATACATATACATATTGCAAATATCCTAAATTTCCTTTCAATAGATAACTCAATTGTAGATATAAATCCAGATGTACCCCTGTTAACCTTTCTTGGTCTAGTCCCTAGGCCTGTTGTATATCAGTGTGCTTCTCCGCAACGCTCTACAGGATGGATGAGAGGTGCACAATAAACTAACCGCTCCTCTGGCAAAATCAAACCATTTAATATCTACAATTGGTAGACAAAATGACAGCAGATGTTTACTCTGAAACTCGGGTGTTTGTGTTTCAGGTGTCAGTGCGCAAGACGAGCGACGGTAGCGTCTTGACGCTAGCTGGAGTGAGACGAAGAGACTCCGGCAACTACACCTGCGTTCCTGCGAACGCTAAGCCTGCCTCCATCACCCTACACATCATAGCTGGTACGTCACTCTAGCCTCCATCACCCTACATATCATAGCTGGTACGTCACTCTAGCCTCAATCACCCTACACATCATAGCTGGTACGTCACTCTAGACTCAATCAACCTACACATCATAGCTGGTACGTCACTCTAGCCTCCATCACCCTACACATCATAGCTGGTACGTCACTCTAGTCTCCATCACCCTACACATCATAGCTGGTACGTCACTCTAGCCTCCATCACCCTACACATCATAGCTGGTACGTCACTCTAGCCTCCATCACCCTACACATCATAGCTGGTACGTCACTCTAGCCTCCATCACCCTACACATCATAGCTGGTACGTCACTCTAGCCTCAATCACAATACACATCATAGCTGGTACGTCACTCTAGCCTCCATCACCCTACACATCATAGCTGGTACGTCACTCTAGCCTCCATCACCCTACACATCATAGCTGGTACGTCACTCTAGCCTCCATCACCCTACACATCATAGCTGGTACGTCACTCTAGCCTCCATCACCCTACACATCATAGCTGGTAAGTCACTCTAGCCTCCATCACCCTACACATCATAGCTGGTACGTCACTCTAGCCTCCATCACCCTACACATCATAGCTGGTACGTCACTCTAGCCTCCATCACCCTACACATCATATCTGGTACGTCACTCTAGCCTCCATCACCCTACACATCATAGCTGGTACGTCACTCTAGCCTCCATCCCCCATACACATCATATCTGGTACGTCACTCTAGCCTCCACCACCCTACACATCATAGCTGGTACGTCACTCTAGCCTCCATCCCCCATACACATCATATCTGGTACGTCACTCTAGCCTCCATCACCCTACACATCATAACTGGTACGTCACTCTAGCCTCCATCACCCTACACATCATATCTGGTACGTCACTCTAGCCTCCATCACCCTACACATCATAGCTGGTACATCACTCTAGCCTCCATCTCCCATACACATCATATCTGGTACGTCACTCTAGCCTCCATCACCCTACACATCATAGCTGGTACGTCACTCTAGCCTCCATCCCCCATACACATCATACCTGGTACGTCACTCTAGCCTCCATCACCCTACACATCATATCTGGTACGTCACTCTAGCCTCCATCACCCTACACATCATAGCTGGTACGTCACTCTAGCCTCCATCCCCCATACACATCATATCTGGTACGTCACTCTAGCCTCCATCACCCTACACATCATAGCTGGTACGTCACTCTAGCCTCCATCCCCCATACACATGATATCTGGTACGTCACTCTAGCCTCCATCACCCTACACATCATAGCTGGTACGTCACTCTAGCCTCCATCCCCCATACACATCATATCTGGTACGTCACTCTAGCCTCCATCACCCAACACATCATAGCTGGTACGTCACTCTAGCCTCCATCACCCTACACATCATAGCTGGTACGTCACTCTAGCCTCTGTCACCCTACACATCATAGCTGGTACGTCACTCTAGCCTCCAATCACCCTACACATCATAGCTGGTACATCATTCTAGCCTCCATCACCCTACACATCATAGCTGGTACGTCACTCTAGCCTCCATCACTCTACACTTCATGATCACTTTAAACTACTGTTTTAAGACTGATGGACTGACCACTTATATTTACCTCTTCACCTCTTCTTCCGTCTCCATATTTGCCATTCCTGAATTCGACCGATGAAGCCTACTGTGTAGGAGGATTATTTCATTACAGAGTTAGTTAACTGTTATGTATACATCTTTCCTATGTTCCCTGTTGTTCATCCCAGCTAATTGTCTTCCCTTTTGTTCATCCCAGCTAATTGTCTTCCTTGTTGCTCATCCCAGCTAACTGTCTTCCCTGTTGCTCATCCCAGCTAACTGTCTTTCCTGTTGTTCATCCCAGCTAATTGTCTTTCCTGTTGTTCATCCCAGCTAATTGTCTTCCCTGTTGTTCATCCCAGCTAATTGTCTTCCCTTTTGTTCATCCCAGCTAATTGTCTTCCTTGTTGCTCATCCCAGCTAATTGTCTTCCCTGTTGCTCATCCCAGCTAACTGTCTTTCCTGTTGTTCATCCCAGCTAATTGTCTTTCCTGTTGTTCATCCCAGCTAATTGTCTTCCCTGTTGTTCATCCCAGCTAAGTGTCTTCCTTGTTGCTCATCCCAGCTAACTGTCTTCCCTGTTGCTCATCCCAGCTAACGTCTTCCCTGTTGCTCATCCAAGCTAATTGTCTTTCCTGTTGTTCATCCCAGCTAATTGTCTTCCCTGTTGTTCATCCCAGCTAATTGTCTTCCCTGTTGTTCATCCCAGCTAATTGTCTTCCCTGTTGTTCATCCCAGCTAATTGTCTTCCCTGTTGTTCATCCCAGCTAATTGTCTTTCCTGTTGTTCATCCCAGCTAATTGTCTTTCCTGTTGTTCATCCCAGCTAATTGTCTTTCCTGTTGTTCATCCCAGCTAATTGTCTTCCCTGTTGTTCATCCCAGCTAAGTGTCTTCCTTGTTGCTCATCCCAGCTAATTGTCTTCCCTGTTGTTCATCCCAGCTAAGTGTCTTCCTTGTTGTTCATCCCAGCTAATTGTCTTTCCTGTTGTTCATCCCAGCTAATTGTCTTTCCTGTTGTTCATCCCAGCTAACGTCTTCCCTGTTGTTCATCCCAGCTAATTGTCTTTCCTGTTGTTTATCCCAGCTAACTATCTTCCCTGTTCCTCACAGAAAACTACCTCAACCAACTGGTCTTACTAATCCCGGCTATGATCTCCGTTATCTCCTTAACTATAATCGTAATCTAATTATCTAGCATGATGGCAATAGTCAGACTTAATTAAGCACATTCTATATTTTTTTTACATAAGTCACTGTGTTATAGGCAGTGGTGTTCTCTGCGGTGCTCTGTTGCAATGTATGTAGAGTTTATATGTGTTATATAATGGATTATGTTGTCTTGATATATGTTCTCTAGTTCTGTATGTTGTTTTGATTATGGTGTCTTTATATATGTTATGTAGAGGTGTATGTTGTGGTTATATATGTATGTACTATGGTGGTTATAGTTATGTTTACTGTAAAGATGTTTGTTGTTGTGTTGTGACATAAGTAATTTTACAGTGTTTAATATTTATATATGTGTATTTTTGTCCATGTTTTGCTAATATGTGTTTGTAATTGTTAGTGTTATGCTGATGTGTGTGGTGGGATGGTCTACATTATGTGTTTATGTGGGAACAGTAGTGGTGGAGTTTATTGTGAAGAGAAATTTATTACGTTGGTCTATGTCGTGCTGATATGTCAGCTTTGCTTGTGAATGTTTTGTTGTAATATGTGGGGTAGTAAACAGCGGTTGCAAATTCTGTACTCACCTATATGTGGCTGCAGAAGTTGATTCACAGCTCCTGGTAATTTATCCTGAGGTGATGTCTCTGCTATGTTGCGGTCATGTCTGTTTAGTGAAGAATCGTGGAAATTTGTGTATTGTATACTTATGTATTGCAGAAGTGCGTCGTTTGTAGTGACATATTATGTAATATAGTGTTGTGTGTTGGGGTCTGAGTCTTAATTAATGGTTTGATATAGCGATGTGTTATGTATTGAGGACTTTGCTGTAATGCTGTTTAGCGTTTGAAGGACTGTATTGTAACGGTATGTTTTGTGTTGCTAGCTGTGTTTTAATCGAGTGTTGCATGTTGCTCTCGTTTTGTCTTGGAGTGTTGTGTGTGGAGGACTGTGTTGTTATGTTGTGCTGTTTGTAGAGGACTGTGTTGTCATGTTGTGTTGTGTGTGTGGAGGACTGTGTTGTCATGGTGTGTTGTGTGTCTAGGACTCTGTTCTTATGTTGTGTTGTGTGTGGAGGACCGTGTTGTCATGTGTGTAGATGACTGTGTTGTCATGTGTTGTGTGTGGGGACTGTGTTCTATTAATTTATATATAATAGGACGTTATCCATTGAGGCCTGAGTAGTTTTAGTGTACAGGGCGTCTTTGACACTCTGCACACAACTCTGTATCATTCGTGTTTCCAGCTCTTTCCAAGCTTCCATCTCTAACTTAGGCCATCTTGATCTTAATTATTAAACAATTCTACAAGTTTCTTCTAATCCTATATTGTAAATGTTTATTACTGTATCACAATTCACAATGGCGTCCGTCACATTTTACATTCTAACACGTCCCCTTCATCACATCAGCTCTCACAAAACAGAAAACTTCCACATCCGTATTCTCTCTGACGAAGATCATTATTGTCATTACACTTTCCTACACTCGCCAGTACTCCTTGATGCCTTCATGATATCGCCTGACTCTCATTTTACGGAAACTGACGAACAATTAATCTGATTCTGTAACCATGAAATACGTACTTGTGTTCAGTTATATTTACTGTTTCTTGATAATGTGAGAAATCACGAAAGCGCCTGGAACTTCACTATTTATTTTTCACTGCAGTTATTTTGCATATTATAATATAATCTTACTGCATTGCTCCTTCAAACGGGGATATGATTAAGAATATCAAAATCTGACCAAATCAGTAATAGATATTTTTTTCCTCTCCTGATGCTCAGGTGACGCTCCGGCAGCCATGCAAGTATCAGGGACAAGTAGCAGATGACCAGAGTCTATGTTGCTGGTGGTGTTACTGCTGCTGGCATTACTGCTCCTTGTGAAGCCCATTGCGCCTACTACCTGCCGCCACCTCTTGTGATAGATATGTGTGTGTGTTTGTGCATGAGTGGGTGCGTGCGTGTGTGTGTTGGTGTGTGTGTACTCACCTAAGTGTGGCTGTAGGGGTCGAGTCGAGTGTGTGTGTGTGTGTGTGTATGTGTGTGTGTGTGCGTGTGTGTGTATGTGTGTGTGTTTATTATGTGTGAGTGTGTGTGTGTGTGTTTGTGTGTGTGTGTGTATGTGTGTGTGTATGTGTGTGTGTGTGTGTGTGTGTGTGTGTGTGTGTGTGTGTGTGTGTGTGTGTGTGTGTGTGTGTGTGTGTGTGTGTGTGAGGCTCAATCATCAGGGAACAGAAAATCATACCCCTGATCTCCATATGGCTGTTTGTATAGTAGGATTTATATACCATGGTCTGGCAGTTTGAATTTTTTTCATACCTAGTTTTGACGTATAAAGTTTTTTATTGCTAATATTAGTAAAATATGTCTTATATATTTAAAAAAAAAATGGCGAGTATTACTTTATTATTCTGGGGCAATTTCAAGGGGCAAAATTCAAGATGGCGCCAATTATTTTCTTTAAATATACTGAATAGAGATAACATTTGATCTAAGGGCCAAAATATAATGTATATTTTTCACATTATGTTCTTGTATTATATTGATAAAGCCAATGGATGGCGAAACATCTACAGATAAAGATACCCATATGTTGCAGATATGCCTAGTTCTTCATCTTCTCGGTATTGTATACCATTCATGTACCACATAAATGAGAAACTTGTGCAACATTTGGGAATGTTGCAAATGTGTCTCATTTCTCAAGTGGTTGACATGCTGCAGATGTGCACGGTTGCAACTCGGTTCCATCATCACGAATTGCTCGTGTGCTGCATTCTGAAAATTCTGTCCATTAATTACTTGATAGAATGTCTTTGACAAAAGCAAAAATCCTTCTTGCAGAAGAATCAAGCGACTACAAAGAATCTTCAAATATGGCAGTGAAAATGGAAAAAAAAATAATATGTTTTAGTTTTGGTCCAAATCCTGCTAGTAAGTAAAAAGTTATCACGCTTTTCGTTAAAAAAAATCAAGAAGTCCAGCCAGTGGCATTTTGAAACAGCATTATTTCACACTAAGTATTCCGTAAGTGCTCTAGGTGTACCTTGGAATAAAAAGTGATCAAAATCCGACCATTAGATCAAAAGTCATTTCAATTCTGTACGTTTGAAGCTGACGATGGGCGCCATCTTAAATTACTCCGATTGCCTACTAACATATTTATTCCCTATGTTACTAATATCAGCAGTAGAAAATTAGGACAACAACATTGGGTTTTCAGAACTGTTGCTGGACTATCACCTTACATTCCATATAAAATCATGTGTTTGTAAATATTTACGATGTTGAACAGAAATTTCTGTCGATGTAAATAGTGCATATCACGTATACAAAAAAAAAAAGAATTCTAAAATAATGAAAATACATTCACATTATATAATGTACGAAACTTAATACATGTGTAAATAATATTTGTAAATGAGAAAATGCTAGCAAATAACATTCTCTAAAGCAAAATATTATAAACCAAATGTAATAGAAGTAATTATTGTTAAAGTATAGGACTATTTTCGAAAGAGGGTCATGTTTATTTTCGAATGAGGATCATGTTTATTTTCGAATGAGGATCATGTTTATTTTCGAATGAAGGTCATGTTTATTTTCGAATGAGGGTCATATTGTGTAGTGATGAACGGTAACCAGCATATCTTTCAAAATCAATTATGATAACAGTGCTGGGGAAGTGAACTACAAAACATCAAAAAACAAGAGTATGATAAAAAGTGTGACAAGGTACAGTTACAGTTAAAAGTTGAGGAATAATTTGCTTGTAACAGATAAGTGAACTGTAGATATAAATCCAGATGTTCTCCTGTAAACCCTTTTGAGGCCTAGTTCCTAGGCTTTTTGTTTATCCAAATGCTCTTGCACTCCACAGGATGGAATTGGGGTGCACAGTAAACTAGCCACCAGATAGTCACTGTAAACATGAATGAGAGCAGAGGTGGGGAGATGATGAATGACTGAAATGCACATATTTTGACAGTCAAGACCCCAGGACAAAGCAGTCTGTTGTCTTCTCTGAGTCTAGAGTCTAGACCAATGATTCCCAGAGTGGGAGGTACCGCCCCCCTGGGGGCGATGAAAAGATCCTTGGGGGAAGGCGATGAGGAAAAAGGGGCAGTAGGGGGTGGCAGGGCGGCATCAGAACCAAGGGAGCGTTTGTTTTACAAAATCTATATGACAAAATCTAAGTCACGAACACTTAAGCTTTAAAAAATAAACTTAACATAGAGTTATACACGAAAGCAGTTTTATTTTATTTTGTGGTCCGAAGTCGGGATTAAAAGTCCGAACGTATGTTCAGACGCGTCACACGCCAGACAGATCAAACAGCATACGCCGTGGGTACTGTTGATGATCGTATTTTCACGTCTTCAAGAGCCAAGGCTCTAGGTTAGTACGCACTGCAAGTTATCTTCAGTCTAGTAATGTACATTTGAAAGTATAACTAAAGTATAATAGAGTAATATTGATGGAGGGACGCCAAAGGGTGTGGGAGTGTTGCTGTGCTTAGGGTGTGATCTGTAGTTCTTAATTATTTGATTTTTAATTTAACATTCATACTTGTATATTTTGTCAAGTACTTTTCCTAGAAAAAGCAAATCTATGTTTTTCCTTACGTTTCTTCTGCTGCATTTTGCACTGTGGAACAAAATCAATATGTAGAGTGAGGCTTCAGTGCAGTCACCAAGGTTCTTTCCAAGCAAAGAAACAGACTAAAAATTCTTGAACGCGGGGATCTAAGACTTCTTATTGCCGTCAAGCCTGAAGTTGAAAAGCTGATGTCCCTGCACCTGGAGAGAGTTCCAGGGGTCAACGCCCCTGCGGCCCGGTCTGTGACCAGGCCTCATAAAACACATCCATCTCATTAAAATTTTGAAGACAATGTAATTACGGATGATATGTAAATTTACCTTTTCATACTATTAAATAAATTGGTTTTCTATGTTAATTTTTACTTGTGAAATAAGTACGCTTGTTTATAGTGTTTACCTGGAGTTTACCTGGAGAGAATTCCAGGGGTTAACGCCCCTGCGGCCCGGTTTGTTGCTTTGAATTTGCAATAAATCTAATATCAAGAAAGAGGTATGTTCGTATGAGTTCATGTGGGGGACGCTAGGGATGTGACCTGGTAGCCAAGGAAACGGCAGACTGAAAAAGTTTGAGAACCACTGATCTAGATCAACAATACCATCATTTGAAAGTAAGTCAGAAAGAAGGAAGGAGGAAGATACAATTGCCGAAAAAAACAAAAGAGGAAGATACAGCTGCAGAAAAAAACAAAAGAGGAATCATAACTGTGTTCATGGAATCACAGAGAAGGATGCAAAGTTAATATTAAAAAAAAAATGAATGAAATTAATGATGATGGTAAAAGAACCACCTGTGATAAACATTTATCCATTTGCATTATTGCAGGATGCAAATAGTTTCCTTTTTTACAGAAATGCAAGGAAAACAAGCATTGCAAAGAGTCATGAAAAAAATCATAATTGTTGTTAGAGGCTCGTAGAACATACAATGGTACATTGACTTACGAGTTTAATTCGTTTCGTGACCGAGCTCGTAACTCAATTTGCTCGTATATCAAATCAATTTTCCTCATTGAAATTAATTGAAATGCCATTAATCCATTCCAGCCCCAAAAATCACCCCAGTGGCAGGAGAAAATACTTCAATATAACACTAATATCAACTCTACAGCTTATTTATCTGTCGGAATTATTCTAATATGACATAAAAAAGCACTATAAGTAACATAGAAATATGATATATACTCTAGAATGAATAAAATAGGCCATAATATGGCGAGTGTTCAGGACCAGTCCGAGCATATAAAATCATTTCTGCTCCTTCCTATAACATGTTCTTTGGTCCTGGGTAAGAGAAAACGGAGTTTTTGAGAGGCTAACTGATCTAGATCACTAGTGCAGGGATTTAAGAATATCTCGGAAATAAGTTATTGACTTATTTCATGAAACCCACCATTTATTATTGAAGTAAATGCAATAATATTGACAGAAATGATAAAAACATGATTGTTCTACAATTGGCTTGTGGAATATTGGAAATATTCCAAATATTTTGGGATTTGTGTGAGTGTAAAGGGCAAGATATTTTGCAAATGTTAAAAAAACTTAGCAACTTTATTTTTTTGTAGAATAACTAAAGATAATTTCACGATTACCTCCATTGAGAACATCGCACTAGCATTGTTTCATAGGTACCAAGTCTCAAAACCACCTTTCATTGTGCTATTTAGGCCAAATGTCATTTTCAGTAAATATTTTTTTGCAGTAATTTTTTTTTGTTTTTTTTTGCTCGCAACTCGGATTTTGGCTCTCAACTCAAAGCAGGGGTTGTTGAGGTGGTTCGGACATTTGGAGAGAATGGAACAAATTAGAAGGACTTGGAGAGCATATAAATCTGTAGGTGAAGGAAGGCGGGATAGTGGTTGTTCTAGAAAACGTTGGAAGGAGGGGATAAAGCTTTTGTATGCGAGAGGCTTGGACTTCCAGGAAGTGTACATGAGCGTGTTAGGAGCGAGTGGAGACAAGTAGTTTTTATGACTTAATGTGCTTTTGGAGTGTGAGCTAAGTAACATTTATAAAGAGACTCAGGAAAACCGGTTAGCCAGACTTGAGTCGTGGAGGTGGGAAGTACAGTGCCTGCGCTCTGAAGGAGGGGTGGAGATATGTTGCAGTTTTTTAACTGTAGTGTAGGCGCGCCTCTGGCAAGACAGTGATGGAGTGAATGATGATGAAAGTGTTTCTTCTTTTTCGGGTCGTCCTGTCCTGGTGAGCATTACCGTATACATTACTCAGTTTAGAAAGAGAAACATTCGATTTTCTTTTTAGGTCACCCTGCCTCAGTGGGATACGGGTTCATAGGTAGAAGCTAGGCACCCTGCACTGCCACAAACCCCGCCCTACTGAGCTCGACAGGTGAGGCAGCTACACAGCAGCAGACGATGTCAGGAGGTTCAAAGGTAGCAAGCACTACAAGATCCTTTTAGAGCCACACCTCAGCTTTGGGCCACAGCCCGAGCGCTGGGAAAGCTCAGGGATGCCTCATGCTGTGTGTGCTGACTGCTGCTTCTTCTTCACTTGTCCGGTTCACTGTTGATCTGTGTATTACTTAAGTTCACAGGAAATGGTCTTGTTCCATACATTTTCCTTCTCCCTCTAGGGAATAAACTTTATAAGTAGACTAAAACTTGAAGAAAAGATTGAAACTTATTTTTTTAATACAAGAAAAAAAGTTTTGATGTTGTATCTGTTCAATACATGTCTCTAACATGTATTGAACAGGTAACATCATTCCAGAAAATTATTTAACATTATTATGAAATTCAGATGATCTACTGAGCTACTGTAGTGTTCTGTAACAAGTGTTTATAAGGATATACTATGCTGTAAAATTATGTTCCCGAGGCCGTACCTTGCCATAACGCTGTGGGGTAGTAACACAATGCTGTAACCTGGTGTTGCTCTGACCATTCATCGACGTAACGCTGTTTCTAAGTATTTAATATGCTGTGACAAAGTGTTACTGTTGTAACACTGCTATTAAGGTTGTAACATGTAACACTGTTACTGCGGAAAAACTATTTTTAATCGTTTTTTATATTTGTTTTATTCAATTATTACCGAGGCTTTACTATGCAGTAACATTTTGTTGCTGAGGAAATACTCTGCTGTAAAACTGTTAATGAGGATATAGTATGCTGTAATGTTTTTATTAAGGAAATGCCATGTTGTAACACTGTGTTACTTAGAAAATACTGTGATGTAACATTATGTGATCCTAAGGTTATACCATGTTGTAACATTTTGTGTTTCTAAATCTATTTTATGCTGTAAAACAATTACACTGATGCTGTCTGTGTTGTAATACTGCGTGTTCCCAAGAGCATACCGTGCTGTAACTTTGTATTAAAGTGACAATAATATACTGAAACACTGCGTTGTTGATGCCATAACATGCTGTAACACGGTGTTGCAGACACCATACTCTGCTGTATCATTATGTTTCACTAGGCCAGACGGTAATCTATGTTGTAACACTGAGGCTGAAGTATGCTGCAACATTATGAAGGAGTAGCAAGGACATATGTATGAGGAGAAAGCTATGTATGTGGTCATGGTATGTTGTTATGGTCACATAATGTTGCTGTGGAATGATTTCAGATACAATTTATTTTGACAATGTGTTGTTGTTGTTATTTTTGTCTGACATTTCGTCAAAATGTGTTTCTGTAGATGTTGTGTGTTGCTGTGACTTTGTTATTTAGAACAAAACCTGGCTAGTGAACAAGTTAGCAGTGCTGGTGAACATGATGGCAGTGCAGGTGAACATATTAGCAGTACTGGTGAACATGTTAGCAGTACTGGTGAACATGTTAGCAGTACTGGTGAACATGTTAGCAGTACTGGTGAAAATGTTAGCAGTGCTGGTAAACATGTTAGTAGTGCTGGTGAACATGTTAGCAGGGCTGATGAACATGTTAGTAGTGCTGGTGAACATGTTAGCAGTGCTAGTGAAAATGTTAGCTGTGCTGTGAACATGATGTCAGTGCTGGTGAATATGTGAGTAGTACTGGTGAACATATCTGCGCTAAATAGGTGAATGTGTCGCTACTACCATGAAGAACATCTCCACAGTGTTGGAGAACATGTGTTGGAGAAGATGCGCTGGAGAACATGTACTGGAAAGCATGTGTTTGAGAACATGTGTTGGAGAACAAATAATGGAAGACATGTACTGGAGAACATGTGTTGAAGAACATGTACTCACCTAGTTGTACTCACCTAGTTGTGGTTGCAGGGGTCGAGTCATAGCTCCTGGCCCCGCCTCTTCACTGGCCGCTACTGGGTCACTCTCCCTGCGCCATGAGCTTTATCATATGTTGGAGAATATGTGCTGGAGAAGATTTGCTAGAGAACTTGTGTTGAAGAACATGTGTTGGAGAATATGTGCTGGAGAAGATGTGCTGGAGAACATGTGTTGGAGAACATGTATTGGAGAACATGTATTGGAGAACATGTACTCACCTAATTGTGGTTGCAGGGGTCGAGACTCAGCTCCTGGCCCCGCCTCTTCGCTGTTAGAGAACATGTGTTTAGAACATGTGTTGAAGAACATGTGATAGAGAACGTGTGTTGGAGAATATGTGATGGAGAACATGTGTTGAACATGTGATGGAGAACATATTTACTAGAACATGTGCTGGAGAACAGGTGCTGGAGAACATGTATTGGAGAGTATGTGTTAGTGAACATGTGCTGGAGAACATGTGTTGGAGAGCATGTGCTGGAGAACATGTGTTGGAGAGCATGTGTTGGAGAACATGTGCTGGAGAACATGTGTTGGAGAACATGTGCTGGATAACATGTGTTGGAGAACATGTGCTGTAGAACATGTGTTGGAGAACATGTGATGGAGAACATATTTCCTAGAACATGTGCTGGAGAACAGGTGCTGGAGAACATGTGTTGGAGAGCATGTGTTGGTGAACATGTGCTGGAGAACATGTGTTGGAGAGCATGTGCTGGAGAACATGTGTTGGAGAATATGTGTTGGAGAACATGTGCTGCAGAACATGTGTTGGAGAACATGTGCTCGAGAACGTCTGTAAGAGGCAAAAATGAATGGACTTTTGAATAGAAAAGGGTTCAGATGTATCCAGTTAATATAGTGCATCCAGTCACATGTAGAAAGGGATCAGATGTATTCAATTACATGTAGAAAGGGTTCAAATGCATCACAACATATATTATTAAAATTGTTATTATAATTTTCCCTGTAAGTTTCCTGGGCAGTTTTTCACATCAGCAGTTATAAACTGTCATATAACAAATACCAGATATGTTATATAGTTGTTTTAGTAATAAATATAGAATTTTAAATTCAAAAAGATTTTTTGTCCTTCCATTCGATATTTAATGTTAATTATACAAGCAATTAAACTGTATTAAATGAGAAGGTACACACACACACACACGCACACACACACACACACACACACACACACACACACACACACACACACACACACACACACACACACACACACACACACTACTATTCACACATACATACACACACAAACATACATACACACACACACATACATACACACACACAAAACTAACATACACACACAAAAAAACTAACACACACATAACTAACGTGCACACACACACACACACACAAAACTAACACACACACACACACATACACATACACACAAACTAACACACACACACAGGCCCACACACACTCCCCTGCTCCCTCCACCCACCTCTCCCCACTCCCTTCCCTGAACCCCTCTCTCACCCACCTCCTCCCCTCTCTCACCCACCTCCTCCCCCTCTCTCATCCACCTCCTCCCCTCTCTCACATAGCTCCTCCCCTCTCTCACCCACCTCTCCTCCCTCTCCCTCTCCCATTCTCTCTCCACCTCTGCTTCTCCCTCCTTCACTCTCTCCTCATAATCCCCCTATTTCCCCTCCCCACCTCTCTTCCATTTCCCCACTGTCTTCAGTTTCTTCTCTCCCTCCCTCCACCCCCACACAAACACTCAGGCAATCACACCACAAAACAACCACACAGAAATACATAGTTTTCCACTCTGTGGCATCTTAAAAATAAAAAATAAAAAATGGGGTCCCAGAGAGCAGGACGGAAAACTAGGGGACTGGAGGATGAGTCTGCAAAGGAAGATTGGGCAGCAGAGCTCATGAAAAGGGAACATGAGTGGGAAGGAAGCTAGAGGAGCT
>WNWK01010184.1:36107-71730 GCA_009830355.1 Cherax destructor | reverse complement strand
GCTTTCTACTCAGATTTATACACTCTAAGTCACTCTTTTCGTTCCATTCTTCTACATGTCCAAACCACTCAACAACCCTCCTCAGTTTTCTGAAAACCGTTTTGGTAACCCCGCACTCCTAATTTAAACTCCACTTTCTGCATTATATTCACACCACACATTGACCTCAGACATGACATTCCACTGCTTCCAGCCTTCTCTCGTTAAAAATTCATCACCTATGCTTTCACACTCATATAAGAGCGTTGGTATAATATATTCATATTCTTTATTTCATGGACAAAGTTCTTGTCTCCACAGACTCAAGTGCTCCATCACTTTTTCCTCATCATCTATGATTCACCTCATCCTTCATAGACCCATCTCGCTGACATGTCCACTCCCAATATCTGAATACATTACCTCTCCATACTTTCCCTCCACCTGATATCCACTTTTCGTCACCTATTCTTTTGTTATCCTCATCACCTTACTCTTTCCTATATTCACTTTCAATTTTCTTCTTTTTACACACCCTACCAAATTCATCCACCAACCTCTGCAACTTCTTCAGAATCTCCCCAAAGCACAGTGTCATCAGCAAAAGCACCAGACAACTCCCACTTTGTATTTGCTTTCTTTATCTTTAGTCCACACTCTTGCCAAGACTCGCATTCACTTCTTACAACCCCATCTATAAATATATTGAACAACCAGGGTGACATCACACATCCTTGTCTAAGGCCCACTTTACTGGAAATAGTCCCCTTCCCTCCTACACACTCTAACCTGAGCCTCACTATCCTCATAAAAACTCTTCACTGCTTTCAGTAACCTTCCTCCTATTCCATACACCTGCAACATCTGCCACATTGCCCCCTCTATCTACCCTATCATACGCCTTTTCCAAATCCATAAATGCACAAAACATCTTTACCCTTATCCAAATACTGTTACCTATATGTTTCACTGTAAACACTTGGTCTACACACCCCCTACCTTTCCTAAAGCCCTTGTTCATCTGCTATCCTGCTTTCTGTCTTACTCTAATTCTTTCAATAATAACTCTACCATACACTTTACCAGGTACACTCAACAGACTTATTCCCTATAATTTTGCACTCTCTTTTGTCCCCTTTGCCTTTATACAAAGGAACAATACACGCTCTGCCAATCCCTAGGTACCTTACCCTCTTCCATACATTTATTAAATAATAGCACCAACCACCAAAACTATATCCCCACCTGCTTTTAACATTTCTATCTTTATCCCATCAATCCCAGCTGCCTTAACCCCTTTCATTCTACCCATTGCCTCACGAACTTCCCTACACCCACAACTGGCTCTTCCACACTCCTACAAGATGTTATTCCTCCTTGCCCTACACACGAAATCACAGCTTCCTGTCTTCATCAACATTTAACAACTCCTCAAAATATTCTCTCCATCTTCCGATACCTCTAACTTCCATTTAATAACTCTCCTTTTTTAACTGTCAAATCCATTTGTTCTCTAGGCTTCCTCAACTTATTAATCTCATTCCAAAACTTTTTCTTATTTTCAACAAAATTTGCTGATAACATCTCACCCACTCTCTCATTTGCTCTCTTTTTACATTGCTTCACCACTCTTTAACCTCTCTTTTTCTCTCCATATACTCTTCCCTCCTTGCATCACTTCTACTTTGTAAAAACCTCTCATATGCTAACTTTTTCTCCTTACTACTCTCTTTACATCATCATTCCACCAATCGCTCCTCTTCCCTCCCGCACCCACTCGCCTGTAACCACAAACTTCTGCTGAACACTCTAACACTACATTTTTAAATCTACCCCATACATCTTCGACCCCATTGCCTACACTCTCACTAGCCCATCTATCCTCCAATAGTTGTTTATATCTTACAATAACTGCCTCCTCTTTTAGTTTATAAACCTTCACCTCTCTCTTACTTACTGATTCTATTTTCCTTGTATCCCATCTACCTTTACTCCCACTGTAGCTATAACTAAAAAGTGATCTGATATATCTGTGGCCCCTCTATAAACATGTACATCCTGAAGTCTACTCAACAGTCTTTTATCTACCAATACATAGTCCAACAAACTACTGTCATTACGTCCTACATCATATCTTGTATACTTATTTATCCTCTTTTCTTAAAATATGTATTACCTATAACTAAACCCTTTCTATACAAAGTTCAATCAAAGGGCTCCCATTATCATTTACACCTGGCACCCCAAACTTACCTACTATACCCTCTCTGCATGTTTCTCCCACTTTAGCATTTAGGTCCCATACCACAATTACTCTCTCATTTGGTTCAAAAGTTCCTATACATTCGCTTAACATCTCCCAAAATCTCTCTCTTTCCTCTACACTCCTCTCTTCTTCCAGGTGCATACACGCTATTATGACCCACTTTTCGCATCCGACCCTTATTTTAATCCACATAATTCTTGAATTTACACATTCATATTCCCTCTTTCCTTCCATACCTGATCCTTCAACATTATTGCTACCCCTTCCTTAGCTCTAACTCTCTCAGATACTCCTGACTTAATCCCATTTATTTCTCCCCACTGAAACTCGCCTACCCCCTTCAGCTTTGTTTCGCTTAGGGCCAGGACATCCAACTTCTTTTCATTCATAACATCGGCAATCATCTCTTTCTTATCATCCGCACTACATCCACGCACATTCAAACAACCCAGTTTTATAAAGTTTTTCTTCTCTTTTTAGTAAATTTGTACAGAGAAGGGGTTACTAGCCCATTGCTCCCGGCATTTAGTCGCCTCATCGACACGCATTGCTTATGGAGGAAAGATTCTTTTCCACTTCCCCATGGACAATAGAGAAAATAATAAGAACAAGAGCTATTAAGAAAAGAAGAAAACCTAGATGTGTGTATGTATATATATGCATGTGCATGCCAGTGTAGTGTGACCTAAAGTGTAAGTAGAAGTAGCTAGATATACCTGTTATCCAGCGTGTTATGAGACAGAAAAAGAGACACCAGCAATCCTACCATCATGTAAAACAGTTTCAGGTTTCTGTTTCACAGTCACCTGGCAGGACGGTAGTACCTCCCTGGGTGGTTGCTTTCTACCAACCTACTACCTATTTTTTTTATACAGTATAATTATAAATTATTGTAGGTAGTAGGTTGGTAGACAGCAACCACCCAGGGAGGTACTTCCGTCCTGCCAAGTGAGTGTAAAACAGAAGCCTGTAATTGTTTTACATGATGGTAGGATTGCTGGTGTCTTTTTTCTGTCTCATAAACATTCAAGATTTCAGGTATGTCTTGCTACTTCTACTTACACTTAAGTCACACTACACTTGGATGTACAAGCATATATATACGTACCCCTCTGGGTTTTCTTCTATTTTCTTACTACAGTGTACCCCTGAAAATTGTCTCTCTTGAGAATTGGCGAATTTGAAAACGTCCACTTTTTTTTCGGAAAAAAATCAACTAGAAAATCGTCCCTTTCCTTGAAAATCGCCGGTCGTCTGAAATGCATCCGTGTGGCCTCCCAGCCGTCTGGGTACATGAACACCACATTGAGTGTCAGTGTGTCATTGTTTACCAGTGAGTGACTGCCACCCACGCATTCATACCATACATTTTATCATTATTCAATTTGTGTTAGTGCTTGCAACTGCTAAATAAGCCACCATGGGCCCAAAGAAAGCTCCTAGTGCCAGCTCTTTGCTAAAGAATGCGAGAAACACGATAGAATTCAAGAAAGAACACACCAGACAGGGTACTTCCCCACACCAGGCAGAGTACTTCCCCACACCAGGCAGAGTACTTCCCCACACCAGGCAATGTACTTCCCCCACACAAATCAGCCAGGGTACTTCCCCACACCAGGCAGGGTACTTCCCCACACCAGGCAATGTACTTCTCCCACACAAATCAGCCAGGGTACTTCCCCACACCAGGCAGGGTACTTCCCCACACCAGGCAGGGTACTTCCCCACACCAGGCAGGGTACTTCCCCACACCAGGCTCAAACAAATGTTTTATTTTAGGTTAATATAGACATTTTCATTACTCCATCTATGATATTTTCTTCAAAATTATATAAGAAACATGGTACATATCATATAGCATATAAACATTGATACAATGTTTATATGCTATCGAGTGGTGAGTTGGGTGGAGAGTAAACATTACGTTTTCTCTGATACAGCATTAGAGAAAACTGTAAATCTGGCGTCTGGTGCAGTAACCGCCCATTATTCGCGTTTGTTTACAATTCTTGGCATGAATTATTCATTACTTCTCCCTTTGTTTATGATGGCATCTAAAGGTAGTTGTTAGAAATGATTAAACTCAGTGAACATGGTAATAATATGGCTGTGTAGTGTAATAATATGGCTGTGTAGTGAAGCCCTGGGTGGGGGCTACATACGTGTATCTACGTCTACAGGCTACCTACACTGAATTTTTACAAATAAATATTACACACCTCTCTCCCTACATTAAGACTAACAAATATTTTAAAGTAAGCAATGAATGTACTGTGGCAGTAAAAGACAAAGAAAGGAAGTAACCCTGGAAAAGGACTTGGTACTTGAAGTCTGTGGAAGGGAATTCCTATTCCAAACAATAGTAACTCTTAAATCCTCTACCCTTCTCCTGTCTTCCACACATCAATAACTCTTCAATAAAGGTAAGTGTCAAGTTATTACTGTTTTATACTTCATGTCTCTTTGTTTTCTGTGTAGATAAATGTATATGTTATGTAAAAAAAATATTTTTTAAATACTTTTGGATGTCTGGAACGGATTAATTTGATTTACATTATTTCTTATGGGAAAAATGGTTTTGAAAATCGTCCATTTTGAAAATAGGCGGACTCTCAGAATGGATTAATCACGATTTTCAAGGGTCCACTGTAGTTCTTCTTCTTGTTTATTTCCTCTTATGTCAGTGAGGAAGTGGAACAGAATTCTTCCTCCGTAAGCCATGCGTGTAGTAAGAGTCGACTAAAATGCCGGGAGCAAGGGGTTAGTAACCCCTTCTCCTATATACATTACTAAAGTTAAAAAAGAGAAACTTTTGTTTTTCTTTTTGGGCCACCCTGCCTCGGTGGGACACTGCCGATTTGTTGAAAGAAAGAAGAATTATAAATTATACTACATGCAAGATTTCTGGTATGTCTTGCTACTTCTACTTACACTTAGGTCACACTACACATGCATGTACAAGCATATATATATACACACACCCCTCTGCATTTTCTTCTCTTTTCTTACTAGTTCTTGTTTATTTCCTCTTATCTCCATGGGGAAGTGGAACAGAATTCTTCCTCCGTAAGCCATGCGTATCGTAAGAGGCGACTAATATGCCAGGAGCAAGGGGCTAGTAACCCCTTCTCCTGTATACATTACTAAATTTATAAAGAGAAACTTTCGTTTTTCTTTTTGGCCGCCCTGCTTCGGTGGGATACGGCCGGTGCATTGAAGGAAAGAAGCATGGAGAATATATTGTAGCTAAATTTAAATCAAAAGACCTGCAAAAACACCTCACAGTTATAAACATCTACAGACTACCACAGTTAAACATTCACCACTTTAGTGAAAAATTAGGAAACCTGATAACTGATGCACACATGAACAAAGACCATTTGCTGCTCACAGGAGATTTCAACATAAATCTCCTACATGACCAGGATCCACAGGTAACAGAATTCACAAACACTACGAACAACTGCTTATTACTACCAACAATATCAAAACCTACAAGAATCTCTGAGACGAGTATCTCATTATTAGACCACATTTGGACTAACACTATATCCCCTCAAAATCAGGCATAATCACAGACAACACCACAGACCACTACCCTACATTTCTCATAACCAACCTAGGTAACTTGCCCTCAAGATATTTCAAAAGTTACCCTTCAGACTACCTAACTATAACGAGTCAGCTGTTAATTATTTTATAACAGCTATGATTGACATCGACTGGAATAATGAGATTGAATCATATTCAGATACTAATGAATGAATCAATAATTTCCTTAAAAAAACCACCACCTCTATAACAAACATTGCCCTAAAAAAACTAAACAGATCACAGCTAAGAGACTAACAATCCCTGGCTAACACCCAGCATCCTTAAATCCATTAACAAAAGGCACCAATATGAAAAACAATACAGAAGGGGTCTAATAACCAGAGAACAATCCAAACACTACTCATCAATCCTTACCAGCCTGATAAGAAGGTCAAAAAAATTATATTATGAGAACAGATTACATAACATAAAAGGTGATATGAAAAAGACCTGGAAAACCCTATCAGCAATTCTAGGAAATAAAAAGATATCTCAGAACAATACCATCAAATTATCAAACCAGACGAATCCCTACTCTCTCCAACTGAGACAGCAAACAGACTTAATGTTTTCTTCTCCACCATAGGAATCTAGCAAGTAAAATCCCAAGCTCCAACACACGTCCAACAGACTATCTCACCAACACCTACCCTAATACGCTATTCCTAGCTCCTACCAACCCAATAGAAGTCTCGCTCATAATCAACACCCTTAAAAACAAGGGAGGAGACATAAATAGCTTACCACCTTTTATGTACAAAAAAGCTTCACAAGTCCTGTCACCAATTATTGCAACAATCTTCAATAAATCCATTGAAACCTCCACATTCCCATCAATTCTCAAAATAGCAAGGGTCACCCCGATCCATAAAGGAGGTGATCAAACAAACTTGAATAATTATAGACCAATATCCAATTTACCACTGCTCTCTAAAATCTTTGAAAAGTTAATTCATAGACAGATCTATTCCTACCTCATCTCACACAACGTACTCAACCCCAGTCAGTTTGGATTCAGGAACAACAAAAGCACAAATGATGCCATTATACACATGCTAGAGTTAATATATACCGCACTTGAGAAGAAAGAAGTTCCACTGGGAATCTTCATTGATCTACGCAAAGCTTTTGATACAGTTGATCATGATTTACTGCTTACTAAACTTACTACATAAAGTCATACCTCAGTAACAGAAGCCAATATGTGTACACAAATGGAGCGAACTCTTCCACACAGCAAATTACAGTCAAGAGTCCCTCAAGGAAGTGTACTGGGTCCACTCTTATTCCTCATTTACATCAATGACCTACCTAATGCATCACAACTACTCAAACCCATATTATTTGCTGATGACACAACATATGTCTTCTCTCACCCAAATCCAGTCATACTGGCCAATACTGTTAATGCAGAATTACAGAAAATATCGACGTGGATGACGACTAATAAACTTACTCTAAATACTGACAAGACCTACTTTATACAGTTTGGAAACAGAGTTACAAATGTTCCACTTAACATAACACTCAACGGTTCACCCATTACAAGACTCAAGGAGGGAAAATTCCTAGGAATCCACATTGACAGTAGCCTTAAATTCCAAACACACATACAACAAATTTCCAAGAAAATCTCAAAGACAGTAGGCATATTATCTATGATACGCTACTATGTGCCTCAATCAGCTCTCCTTGCACTATATCACTCGCTCATTTACCCATATCTCACGTATAGAATCTGTGCATGGGGATCAACCACATTAAATCACCTAAGACCACTCATAACTCAGCAAAAGGCTGCAGTCAGATTGATAACAAATTCCCACTCTAGACAGCATACTCCACCAATATTCAAAAGCCTAAAACTACTCACCATAAAGAACATTCACACTTATTCTTGTGCCTACTACATCCATAGAACCCTACATTCTAATATAAACCCTCCACTCAAAATTCTCCTCACCAACCTTAATAGGACCCATGACCATAACACAAGATACAGATCACTTTTTGATGTACCCCGTGTCCATAGCAACCTATGTAAGAATTCTATGCACATAAAGGGCCTCAGAATCTGGAACTCATTGTTTTTGGATATCTGTATTGTTTTTGGATATCTTTTTATTTCCTAGAATTGCAGATAGGGTTTTCCAGGTCTTTTTCATATCACCTTTTATGTTATGTAATCTGTTATTTTTTTATTTATTAACACATCGGCCGATTCCCACCAAGGCAGGGTAGCCTGAAAAAGAAAAACTTTCATCATCATTCATTCCATCACTGTCTTGCCAGAGGGGTGCTTTATACTACAGTTATAAAACTGCAACATTAACACCCCTCCTTCAGAGTGCAGACACTGTACTTCCCATCTCCAGGACTCAAGTCCGGCCTGCCGGTTTCCCTGAATCCCTTCATAAATGTTATTTTGCTCACACTCCAACAGCACGTCAAGTATTAAAAACCATTTTTCTCCATTCACTCCTGTCAAATACGCTCACACATGCTTGCTGGAAGTCCAAGCCCCTTGCACACAAAACCTCCTTTACCCCCTCCCTCCAACCTTTCCTAGGCCGACCCTACCCCGCCTTCCCTCCACTACAGATTTATACACTCGAAGTCATTCTGTCTCGTTCCATTCTCTCTACATGTCCGAACCACCTCAACAACCCCTCCTCAGCTCTGGATAATAGTTTTGGTAATCCCGCACCTCCTCCTAATTTCCAAACTCCGAATTCTCTGCATTATATTTACAAAACACATTGACCTCAGACATGACATCTCCATTGCCTCCAGCCTTCTCATTGCAACATTCATCACCCATGCTTCACACCCATATAAGAGTGTTGGTATAACTATACTCTCATACATTCCCCTCTTTACTTCCATGGACAAGGTTCTTTGTCTCCACAGACTCCGAAGTGCTCCACTCACCCTTTTCCCCTCATCAATTCTATGATTCACCTCATCCTTCATAGACCCATCTGCTGACATGTCCACTCCCAAATATCTGAATACATTCACCTCCCATATACTCTCTCCCTTCAATCTGATATCCAATCTTTCGTTACCTAATCTTTTTGTTATCCTCATCACCTTACTCTTTCCTATATTCACTTTCAATTTTCTTCTTTTACATACCCTACCAAATTCATCCACTATCCTCTGCAACTTCTCTTCAGAATCTCCCAAAAGCACAGTGTCATCAGCAAAAAGCAACTGTGACAACTCCCACTTTGTATTTGATTCTTTATCTTTTAACCCCACACCTCTTGCCAAGACACTCGCATTCACTTCTCTTACAACCCCATCTATAAATATATTGAACAACCACGGTGACATCACACATCCTTGTCTAAGGCCCACTTTTACTGGGAAATAGTCCCCCTCCCTCCTACACACACTAACCTGAGCCTCACTATCCTCATAAAAACTCTTCACTGCTTTCAGTAACCTACCTCCTATTCCATACACCTGCAACATCTGCCACATTGCCACCCTATCCACCCTATCATACGCCTTTTCCAAATTCATAAAGGCCACAAAAACCTCTTTACCCTTATCCAAATACTGTTCACCTATATGTTTCACTGTAAACACTTGGTCTACACACCCCTACCTTTCCTAAAGCCCCTTGTTCATCTGCTATCCTGCTTTCTGTCTTACTCTTAATTCTTTCAATAATAACTCTACCATACACTTTACCAGGTACACTCAACAGACTTATTCCCCTATAATTTTTGCACTCTCTTTTGTCCCCTTTGTCTTTATACAAAGGAACAATACATGCTCTCTGCCAATCCCTAGGTACCTTACCCTCTTCCATACATGTATTAAATAATAGCACCAACCACTCCAAAACTATATTCCCACCAGCTTTTAACATTTCTATCTTTATTCCATCAATCCCAGCTGCCTTACCCCCTTTCATTCTACCCACTGCCTCACGAACTTTCCCCACACTCACAACTGGCTCTTCCACACTCCTACAAGATGTTATTCCTCCTTGCCCTATATACGATATCACAGCTTCCCTGTCTTCATCAAAATTTAACAACTCCTCAAAATATTCCCTCCATCTTCCCGATACCTCTAACTCTCCATTTAATAACTCTCCTCTCCTATTTTTAACTGTCAAATCCATTTGTTCCCTAGGCTTCCTCAACTTATTAATCTCACTCCAAAACTTTTTCTTATTTCCAACAAAATTTGTTGATAACATCTCACCCACTCTCTCATTTGCTCTCTTTTTACATTGCTTCACCACTCTCTTAACCTCTCTTTACATCATCATTCCACCAATCGCTCTTCCTTCCCGCACCCACTCGCCTGTAACCACAAACTTCTGCTGAACACTGTTCAATCTGTTCACTCTGAACAATCTGTTCACTTTGAACAATCTGTTCTCATAATATAATTTTTTTTACCTTCTTATCAGGCTGGTAAGGATTGATGAGTAGCGTTTTGATTGTTCTCTGGTTATTAGACCCCTTCTGTATTGTTTTTCATATTGGTGCCTTTTGTTAATGGATTTAAGGATGCTGGGTGTTAGCCAGGGATTGTTGAGTCTCTTAGCTGTGATCTGTTTAGTTTTTTTAGGGCAATGTTTGTTATAGAGGCGGTGGTTTTTTTTAAGGAAATTATTGATTCATTCATTAGTATCTGAATATGATTCTATCTCATTATTCCAGTCGATGTCAATCATAGCTGTTATAAAGGTATTAACAGCTGACTTGTTATGTAGTCTGAAGGTAACTTTTGAAATATCTTGGGGCAAATTACCTAGGTTGGTTATGAGAAATGTAGGGTAGTGGTCTGTGGTGTTGTCTGTGATTATGCCTGATGTGCGCAGTACAGTGGACCCCCAGCTAACGAACAAAATTCATTCAGGAAGCCTGCTCAAGTGCCATTACCGAACGCACTTATTTCCTTAAGAAATAATGTCACGTAGGTTAGTCTATTTAAGACCCCCAAAAATACACTTCCACAAGCACTTACAATATTATACTTACATAATTGTAAGATTTCCGGGGTTTTCGTTAGCCGGGAGTCCACTGTATTTGGTCAGTCAGGTTAAGGACAGTTGAGTGTGACCAGTAACTGATGATCAGTCATATGATTACTATCCCTAAAATGGGTATATTATATTAAGTAGAATTCATTAAATTTTTTGCACTTATTCACGCTTTCATATCCTTGTTGATTTTTTAAATGGAAACTGTTTTATGCCAGTAATTGGTGCTGTGCAGTATTTTATCACATGTATATCTTCTTCCTTAATTAAATCAGTATATATATGCATATGTACATTAAAGGTTTGCTTTAATCTCTATTTTAAGGATAAACCTAGCAATAATCCTTAACTTTCCACTCTAATGAAGTTTTGTAGTTGTAATTACCCTGACATAGTCTGGAGTCTGGCTGCTTCTATAACACTTAGTGTGTTGCAGTGTGTTATTGAAACAGCACATTCTTACCTTCTGTGATGTGTGTGTTCATTTATTTCATGCTCAGTGTATGTACAGTACTCTTTATTATGTCTTTTTTTCTAATTGCAATTCAGCAAATATCACTTAATGTGTGTCAAAATAAATACATAAGGTAGGCTTTTGTCTGATTCATCTAGCTGTATTTCCTACTTAGACAAGAGTACAAATTACTCTTTAATTATCTCCCTCATATCAGTTAAATTTTCTTTTTCAGTATTTCTGCTTCCTCATATTTGCTAGGAATGTTTGTGGGTTGTTGCTTTTGGGTACTGTCCTCGGGTTGCTGCTTTTGGGTACTGTCCTCGGGTTGCTGCTTTTGAGTACTGTCCTCTCTTGAGAATGTGGCTTCAGACTTTTCTTTGGCAATAAGCAAATTATGCCTTAATACAGTGGACCCTCGGTTAACGAATACCCCGGAAATCGTGCAATTATGTAAGAATAATTTTGTAAGTTCTTGTGGAAGTGTAGTTTTGGGGGTCTGAAATAGACTAACCTACATGACATTATTTCTTAAGGACGTAAATTCGTTCGGTAATGGCACTTGAGCAGGCTTCTGCAATGAATTTTTTTCGTTAACCGAGGGTCCACTGTACTTATAATTTTTAAACAGTATTGTATTTTAATACAACATTTTTGTAATTATGTGTATTGGAAACAGTTTTTAGGATATTAAATTATTATATTTACTTTCAGGAAAACCACTCTCGTCGGATGGTGACAGAAAAGCTTCTTCAATATGCATTTCCTGCCTCTCATAAGCTGCCTTTCTTTGCCTTTGAATACTGTGAACAGTATCCTGAAAATGGCTGGAGTGTTTATGAGCCCATTGCTGAACTGAAGAGACAGGTAATATTAAGCAGTGCTAATGTTGCAAATGCCATTAAGCATGTGCTTGTATTACTGTATACTCTAGTATAAAATTTATTACTGACTTTCTAAAGTGTGTAGTTGAGCAGCATTTATTTGGTTAACAAATGCAGGAGATACTGTTTTGCAGCACCAAATATTGATGAATATGTAAGTAAATTACTATGTAGGCTAGCTAATGTATTGACCAGACAGGGTTTCACTATAGAAGTTTTCCTGAGTCTATAGAAAAATAAAAAGAAGGATATATATCCCCCATAGAGTGACTGAGAGCACAGGGAAGGGGAAGTTGGTAAAGTTATGTAGTGATAAACTTTTCCAGTTGACTGCTTTTCATAATGGAGTGCAATTTGAAAAGTAATGCATTAGGTCTGTTTTGTATATGTTGGTTTCTTACCGAGACCTGCTGACTAACAAGTTTCAATGTTTTGCAAAGTTACAAAACCCATTGGTGTTCTAATTCAGCCCAAACATACCAACAACCACAACAATACTCCTGTCATTTACAAGTTTCCTTATAAAGACTGCACCTCATCTTCAGTGAGACCTCCAGGGAGAGACATTAGAATTAAGAAGCACAAATCTGCTTGGAGGACTCACAGCACATAACACACTGGGACTGACACATGAATGCCATGGATGCAGAAAATGAAGTAATGTTTACCCTTTCATTGTTGGTCCTGTTGTATCATGGCTTTGAAGCCAGTGTCGGTCCCGTAGTATGACACCGTGAGCTCATCACACTCAGATAAGTTGAGTGGTAAATTTAGGCCTAGATATGAGAGAATGGGTCTATGTGGTAAATGTGCACCATATAAAAAAATCCTGCAGCACACAGTGCATAATAAGAAAAAAAAACTGTGACTGTGTTTTTGGTTTAAAACAGCGACTTTGCCATGTTTTTTTGTATGTTTTTTATGGTTGTATTCTCGGTTTTTTGGTTTCATTTGATAGAATGGAAGATTTATTACAGAAGTAGAGATGATTTTGATTAGTTTCAGGATTGAAAATACAGTGGTACCTCGAGTTACGATATTTTTTCGTTCGAGAATGCTGTTCAAGTGCCATTACCAAACGAATTTATCCCCTTAAGGAATAATGTAAAATAGACTAGGCCTTTTACACCCCCAAAAATATACTTACAAAAGCATTTAAAAAAATAAACTTACATAAAAGGGCGATTTTGGGGACCATCGTAACTCGAGGTACCACTGTAGCTTGAAATTGAGCTCAAAGTAGCGGAAGTGTTCGATTTTGCCGATATTCCAATACTCATCCAACTGGCCAGTCTAATACACATACAGGAATGCATTAACATTATTTATACAATTATTACAGTAATGCAGTAGTCTGCATAGCAATAAATCTTCTATTTTTTGTGTGAATAAAAATTCAAAATGAAAAGCAAGCGTAATATAAGAGGGGCCTGGAGACGTGACTCAGGAGCAGAGGAAATGTTTATTTAGTGCCAGGAATGTCAACATTGTTTATTCTGGACCATATTTTCAAATTGGCAATTGTTGAATTTTGTATAAAATTGGCCAAATTACCGATTTCTGATCACTTTATTGGGTAGTTGAAACAGGTAAATGGGTGATTTCTAGTACTCTTTTGATAAAATAGAGGGAATACTAATGAAATATGAATGAGTTTGGTGAACTGGAACAATGGAATTGGCCAAAAATAGAGCGAAAGCGGGCGAAATCGCTGATGCATAAATATTGCCAAGACCGCTCACTTTGTGAGAGCATAATTCCGTAAATTTTCCATCAAATTTCGTACTTTTGGTTTCATTATGTTTGGAAAAAGATTCTCTGTCATTTCATAAGATAATTATATATATATATATATATTTTTTTAAATTCTTTGACACTGAGAGGAAGTTTGAGAGCAGGGGTCTCAACATTGAAAGGGCTAAAGAATCATATAAAACTAAGCCTATAACAGCATTATTTTGGGCTGAAAATTTTTTCTCTTAAAATTGGAAATTGATGTGATAGAATTATTATTTGGTCACTTACTGCCCACCAATGTGAAAACATGCTGAGAGCTATGATAGTTTTGATAAAAAAAATAAAAAAATGTCCATTTCTCTGCTCCCGCAAGGGCACCAAACATTTATGAAATCAGAGAGAAAAAAAGTATCTCATATATGCTAAAATTTTCTAGGTTTTACTTTTGCAAGATAAAAAAGCTAGGGTATGAATGGATTTGTCAGTTAAAAACAGAGTAGGGGAGTTAGTAGATGGCGGAATATTTTGAGGAACTTTTAAATGTCAATGTAGAAAGGGAGGTGGTAATTTCATGCACTGGCCAGAAAGGTATAACATCTTTTAGGAGTTGAGAAGAGCAGGATGTGAGTGTGTGGGAGGTGCGTGAGGCATTACGTAGAATGAAAAGGGATAAAGCAGTAGGAACTGATGGGATCATGACAGAAATGTTAAAAGCAGGGGGATGTGGTTCGTACGTTGGACTGCGTGCGGCCAGCAGTAACAGCCTGGTTGATCAGGCTCTGGTCCAACAGGAGGCCTGGTCACAGACCGGGCCGCGGGGGCGCTGACCCCTGGAATTCTCTCCAGGTAGACTCCAGGTATAGGTATAGTTCCTTTATATAAAGGGAAGGGGGACAAAATAGATTGAAAGAATTATAGGGGAATAAGTTTACTGAGTATACCAGGTAAAGTGTATGGCAGGGTTATTATTGAAAGAATTAGAGGTAAGGCAGAGAGTAGGATTGCAGATGAGCAAGGAGGTTTTAGAGTGGGTAGGGGATGTGTAGATCAAGTGTTTACATTGAAGCATATACGTATGTGAACAGTATTTAGATAAAGGTAGGGAAGTTTTCACTGCATTTATGGATTTAGAAAAGGTATATGATAGAGTGGATAGGGGAGCAATGTGGCAGATGTTGAAAATGTATGGAGTAAGTAGTAAGTTACTAAATGCTGTAAAGAGTTTTTATGAGGATAGTGAGGCTCGGGTTAGGGTATGTAGGAGGGAGGGAGATTACTTCCCATTAAAAGTACAGTGGTCCCTTGGTTTTCGCAGAAAATTCGTTAAAGAATGCTGCTCAAGTGCCATTACCGAACGAATTTACTTCCTTAAGAAATAATGTCACGTAGGTTAGTCTATTTCAGAAACCCAAAAATACACTTGCAACAGCACTTACGAAAATACACTTACATAAATGTTCGAGTTTGGAGATGCACGAAAACCGAGGGACCACTGTAGGTCCTTGACAGGGATGTGTAATGTCACCATGGTTGTTTAACATATTTATAGACAGGGTTGTAAAAGAAATAAATGCGAGGGTGTTGAGGAGACGGGTGGTATTAAATTATTGGGAATCAAATACAAAATGGGAGTTGACAGTTACTTTTTGCTGATGATACTGTGCTTTTGGGAGATTCTAAAGAAAAGTTTCAAAGGTTAGTGGACGAGTTTGGGAGGGTGTATAAAGGTAGAAAATTGAAAGTGAACATAGATAAGAGTAAGGTGATGAGGGTATCAAACGATTTAGATAAAGAAAATTTGGATATCACATTGGAGAGAGGGAGTATGGAAGAAGTGAATGTTTTCAGATATTTGGGAGTTGACTTGGCATTGGATGGGTTTATGAAGGATGAGGTTAACCATAGAATTGACGAAGGAAAAAAGGTGAGTGGTGCGTTGAGGTATCTGTGGAGACAAAAAAAGTTATGCAAGCAGGCAAAGAAGGGAATGTATGAAAGTATAGTGGTACCAACACTCTTATATGGGTGTGAAGCTTGGGTAGTATATGCTGCAGCGAGGAGGCGGCTGGAGGAAGTGGAGATGTCCTGTCTAAGGGCAATGTGTGGTGTAAATATTGTGCAGAGAATTCGGAGTGTGGAAATTAGGAGGAGGTGTGGAGTTACTAAAAGTATTAGTCAGAGGGCTGAAGAGGGGGTGTTGAGGTGGTTTGGTCATTTAGAGAGAATAGATCAAAGTAGAATGACTTGGAGAGCGTATAAATCTGTAGGGGAAGGAAGGCGGGGTAGGGGTCGTCCTCGAAAAGGTTGGAGGGAGGGGGTAAAGGAGGTTTTGTGGGCGAGGGGCTTGGACTTCCAGCAAGCATGTGTGAGTGTGTTAGATAGGAGTAAAGTAAAGTGAAGGTTTATTTCTTTGTAAAGGTTACAATGTGTAATTACAATTTTGGTTTGCTGAGTACATACAAAAGAAAGCCAGTATCATGCTGGGGCATTTTGGGCAGACTAATCCTAATACATGTACAGTGGACCCTTGAAAATCGTCTCCCTTGACAATCGGCGAATTTGAAAAACGTCCACTTTTTTCCTTGAAAATCGCCGGTCGTCTGAAACGCATCCGTGTGGCCTCCCAGCCGCCTGGGCACATAAACATCACATTGAGCGTCAGTGTGCCATTATTTACCAGCGAGTGACCGCCACCCACGCATTCATACCATACATTTTATCATTATTCCATTCGTTTTAGTGCTTGCAACTGCTAAATAAGCCACCATGGGCCCAAAGAAAGCTCCTAGTGCCAGCTCTTTGCTAAAGAATGCGAGAAACACGATAGAATTCAAGAAAGAACACACCAGACAGGGTACTTCCCCACACCAGGCAGGGTACTTCCCCACACCAGGCAGGGTACTTCCCCACACCAGGCAATGTACTTCCCCCACACAAATCAGCAAGGGTACTTCCCCACACCAGGCAGGGTACTTCCCCACACCAGGTAGGGTACTTCCCCACACCAGGCAGGATACTTCCCCCCACAAATCAGCCAGGGTACTTCCCCACACCAGGCAGGGTACTTCCCCACACCAGGCAATGTACTTCCCCCACACAAATCAGCCAGGGTACTTCCCCACACCAGGCAGGGTACTTCCCCACACCAGGCAGGATACTTCCCCACACAAATCAGCCAGGTTACTTCCCCACACCAAGCTCAAACAGATGTCTTATTTTAGGTTAAATGTTTTATTTTAGGTTAATATAGACATTTCCATTACTCCATCTATGATATTTTCTTCAAAATTATATAAGAAACATGTTACATATCATATAGCATATAAACATTGATATAATGTTTATATGCTATTGAGTGGTGAGTTGGGTGGAGAGTAAACATTACGTTTTCTCTGATACAGCGTTAGAGAAAACTGTAAATCTGGCGTCTGGTGCAGTAACCGCCCATCATTCGCGTTTCTTTACAATTCTTGGCATGAATTATTCATTACTTCTCCCTTTGTTTATGATGGCATCTAAAGGTAGTTGTTAGAAATGATTAAACTCAGTGAACATGGTAATAATATGGCTGTGTAGTGTAATAATATGGCTGTGTAGTGTAATAATATGGCTGTGTAGTGAAGCCCCGGGTGGGGGCTACATACGTGTACCTACGTCTACAGGCTACCTACACTGAATTCCTACAAATAAATATTACACACCTCTCTCCCTACATTAAGACTAACAAATATTTTAAAGTAAGTAATGAATGTACTGTGGCAGTAAAAGACAAAGAAGGGAAGTAACCCCGGAAAAGGACTTGGTACTTGAAGTCTATGGAAGGGAATTCCTATTCCAAACAATAGTAACTCATAAATCCTCTACCCTCCTCCTGTCTTCCACACATCAATAACTCTTCAATAAAGGTAAGTGTCAAGTTATTACTGTTTTATACTTCATGTCTCATTGTTTTCTGTGTAGATAAATGTGCATTTTATGTAAAAAAAAATTTTTTTTAAATACTTTTGGATGTCTGGAACGGATTAATTTGATTTATATTATTTCTTATGGGGAAAATGGTTTTGAAAATTGTCCATTTTGAAAATAGGCGGACTCTCAGGAACAGATTAATCACGATTTTCAAGGGTCCACTGTACATAGAAACTACTTAAAACTAGACAGATAATAGTACATAGTAAGTACTAAAAACTAGACAAGATAGTAGTCGTTAACTGTGTTACATTTTTATTTAATCTTAATACTAATGCGAGGTAGTCAAGGTGGAGGTTTTTAAGAATAATAATCCTGAAGTTGCACATAATAAAAACAGTATTACAAATAATGGTTCAGGAAGTAATATTTCATCTACTGGCAGTTTAAAAGTCTAGAGGTCACATAATATAACTAATTAGCATTTGTTTTGGTTGAATTGGTTAATATTGAGAGGTAAGATGATTTTTTAGCAAAGTCCTAAATTTGGTTGTGTGGCAATGCTAGTGGGGATTTAAAATTGAAGCCTTTACTTGTGTATCACTGAAAATCCCAGAGTGTTCAAGAAAAACAGTGTCATCAAGAGTAAATTGTGTGTGATGTGGAAGGCTAACAGTAAGGCATGGGACACAAGGGAAATTTTCCTGGAATGGTTTAATCAAGTGTTTGGCCCGAGTGTGAAGAAATACCTCCTGGAAAAGAAATTGGGACTCAAGTGCCTCCTGGTAATGGACAATACTCCTGCTCATCCTCCAGACTTGGAAGACCAATTGTCTAAGGAATTCAGTTTTGTAACAGTGAAGTTCTTGCCTCCTAACACCACTCCTCTCATCCAGCCCATGGACCAGCAGGTCATTTCTAACTTAAAAAAACTGTACACCAAAGCAATGTTTCAAAGGTGCTTTGACATAACCTCGGACTCTGAATTGACCTTAAGAGAGTTCTGGAGGGATCACTTCAATATCTTCCAGTGCATAAGCCTTATAGATAAGGCTTGGCAGGGAGTAACTTCCAGGACGATGAACTCTGCTTGGAGAAAGTTGTGGCCCGATTGTGTCCAAGAGAGGGATTTTGAAGGGTTTGGGGCTGACCCTGAGGACCCTATGGAAGTTGTGGAAAGTATTGTGGCATTAGGGAATTGGATGGGGTTGGATGTGAGTGGCGAGGATGTGGAAGAGTTGGTGGAGGACCACAATGAAGATCTAACCACTGAAGAGCTGCAAGAGCTTGAGGTGGAACACCATCAAACCACAACTCAGGAAATTGCTTCAATTAAGGGGGAAGAGAGATGTAAGGTGCCTTCTTTAAAGATTAAGGAGATTTGTGCAATGTGGACTACGATGCATTCATTTGTGGAGGAACATCACCCTGACAGAGATGTTGCAATCCATCTCGGCAACATGTACAATGATAATCTCTTGTCCCATTTTAGGGACATTTTAAAGAGACGCCAGCAACAGAGCTCTCTGGACAGATATTTAATGCCACAGGTGTGCAGTGACTCTCAAGCTGGTCCTAGTGGCAGTAAAAGACAAAGAAGGGAAGTGACCCCAGATGAGGACTTGGTACCTAGAGTCCTTAAGGAGGGGGATTCCCCTTCCAAAGAATAGCCTCTCTTCCCTCTCCCCTCTCCCCTCCTCCCTGTCTTCCATCCAGCAACATCAGGCTTCAATAAAGGTAAGTGTCAAGTTGAATGTTCATTCTTTTGTGCATGTAAATCTATCCTTAAGACCCCCAAATTTTTTTTTTAATACTTTTGGGTGTCTGGAATGGATTACAATGGACCCTCGACTAACAACAATTCCATATACACTGTAACGAGGAAATCGTGTAACGAGCGCTTTTTTCGCTAAATATTTTTCTCATGTAGTGAGCATTAACTCGTGTAGCGAGCCGTACCAGACCTGTCTGCCTGCCTGCGCTTGCGTGCTTCACCGCGCACTACGCCAGTCTAGCGTTGTTTACACTTGAGAGAACATTACCCAGCGCACTCTTTCAAGCATTCACAATACTTTTTTTGTGTTTATTGGTGGTTCAGTGATTGTCACTGTGAAATAAGTCACCATGGGTCCAAAGAAGCTTCCTAGTGGCACCCCTGTGGTAAAGAGAGTGAGAACACCATCGAACTGAAGAAAGAGATTGTAGAATAATATGAGAGTGGCGTACGTCTGAGTGAGCTTGCCAGGATGTACAAGAAAAACTCATTTACTATCGCCACTATCCTGGCAAAGAGAAATGAGATCAAGGAAGCTAATGTTGCAAAAGGGGTTGATATGTTAACAAAAGATAGATCGAAAACAGTGGATGAGGTTGAGAAGTTGTTGGGGGGTGTGGATCAATGAAAAACAGATGGCAGTAGCAGGTGATAGTATTTCCACGGCGATAATTTGTGAAAAGGCAAGGAAGTTGCACGCAGATCTTGTCAAGACAATGCCTGGAACCAGTGGTGAGGAGAGTGATTTTAAAGCCAGCAGAGGCTGGTTTGAGAGGTTTAAGAAACGTAGTGGCATACACAGTGTTGTGAGGCATGGTGAGGCAGCCAGCTCAGACGAACGTGCAGCTGAAAAGTTTGAGAGTGAATTCCAGGGGTTTGTAGACACTGAAAAATTCAAACCCCAACAAGTGTTTAATTGTGATGAAACAGGCCTGTTTTGGAAGAAAATGCCCAACAGGACCTTCATTACTCAGGAGGAAAAGGCACTGCCAGGACACAAGCCTATGAAAGACAGGCTAACTCTTATGCTTTGTGCCAATGCCATTGGTGATTTTAAAGTGAAGTCTTTACTGGTGTATCACTCAGAAACTCCCAGAGCCTTCAAGAAACACAATGTTAACAGGAATAATTTGTGTTTGTATTGTGATGGGTCACTAAGGATATTTTCGTGGAATGGTTGACTGGAGTGTTTGGCCCTAGTGTGAAGAAATACCTCTTGCTACTGGACAATGCTCCTGCTCATCCTCACAACTTGCAAGACTATTTGTCTGACAACTTCAATTTCATCACAGTGAAGTTCTTGCCTCCTAACACCACTCCTCTCATCCAGCCCATAGACCAGCAGGTCATTGCAAACTTCAAGAAAGTGTACACCAAAGCAATGTTTAAAATTGCTTTGATGTAACCTCGGTCTCTGCATTGACCCTAAAAGAATTCTAGAAAGATCACTTCAATATCATGCATTGCATAGGCCTTATAGGTAAGGTAGGTAAGGCTTGGGAGGGAGTGACTTCCAGGAGGGATTTTGAAGGATTTGAGGCTGACGACCCTGTGCCTGTTGTGGACTCTATTGTAGCATTGGGGAACAGCCTGGGGTTGGAGTTGAGTGGTGAGGATGTGGAAGAGTTGGTGGAAGAGCACAGGGTAGAGCTAACAACTGAAGAGCTGCAACAGCTGGAACTGGAACAGCATCAGACCAGAGCTGAGGTTATTGCTTCACAGGAGGAGGAAGAGGGTGTGAAGGAGGTGCCTTCTTCATGGATTAAGGAAATTTGTTCCAAGTGGAACGATGTGCAAAGTTTTGTTGAACAATTTCACCCTGAGCAAGCTGAAACAAGCCATATGTGCAACATGTTCAGTGACAAAACAATGTCCCATTTTAGGGACATCCTAAAGAGGCGCCAGAAACAGAGGACTGTGGACAGTTATTTCTCGAGGCAGGGATCCAGTGACTCTCAAGCTGGTCCTAGTGGCATTAAAAGACAAAGAAGGGAAGTAACCCCAGATAAGGACTTGTTACCTTAAGTCATTTTGGAGGGGATTCCCTTCCAAACACTAACACCCTCCCCCTGTCGTCCTCCCTATCTTCCAGATGCCTGCAACTCTCTTCAATAAAGGTAAGTAAATGTTATTTATTAATCTGTTTTTTATTATTTAGTATTTGTAGTAGTATTTATAGTGTTAATAATGTTGTTTTGTGTATGTAGAACTATAATTAAAATGCATTTTTTGTGAATATTTTTGGGTGGAACGGATTAATTGTATTTACATTATTTCTCATGGGAAATAAGGTTTCGAATTACAAATTTTTCATGTTAAGAGCTAGCTCCTGGAACGGATTAATTTCGTTAGTCGAGGGACCACTGTAATTTAATTTACGGATTAATTGAATTTACGGATTAAACTCAAAAACCGAGGGTCCACTGTATGTATTTTTAGCAGCTCATTGTTTAGTGTTTCTAAGTACAGCTGGGTTCGAATGGGAGTAGACATAAGTAGTGTCATCTGCGAATAGAACTGGTTTAAGGAGTTGGGTTGCATTGGGGAGGTCATTGATGTAGATGAGAAAGAGGAGTGGGCCTAGGACACTACCCTGGGGTACTCCTACAGCTACAGGCTGGATAGCAGAGTTGACTCCATTTGCATATACATACTTGTGTCTGTCTTTAAGATAAGATTTTAGGTAATCAAGGGAATGCCCTCTGATGCCATAATGATTTAGTTTTAGGTGTAGGAGAGTGTGGATAAAAGGTAAGAGTAAAGTCGTTTGTGTATTATTTTTTCGAATACAGTAGACCCTCATTTAGCACAGTAGTTACGTTCCTGAAAACATTGTGTTAGGTAAAATTGTGTTAGATAATTAGAAGAACTTATGGGAAAAATAGGGTTACATTCCTGGAAGTCCCCAAAAAGCCAACAAGTTTTTTTTAGACCAACAGATCTTGCAAAAATTGAAGGTGAATATGTAATTGTAGTTCATTGTCGTGATATATTAGTGCTTAAGACTACAAATGCAATAGAAATAATAGTATTTCTTAACCTAAATTGTGGGTAATGGTGTTTGTGGATGATTGCGAAGAGAGTGGATATGCATGGTGTGGCCCTACTGGGCTGAGGTGGATGGTTGTTGGTTGTCGGCAGAAGTGGATGGTAGAGGTTCTGGTACTAAAGTCGATGGTTGTATTGGAGTGTGCATAAATGCTGTAATAGATCTCTGGGCCCTTTTACCCTGCAGTACATTATACAGCTGACGGTAAGACATCATCAGCTGGTCTAGACCCAGTTTCAAAGCACTGCTTCTAGATTTGTTATTGTATAATTATACTATTACTATCAATAAATAATATCTACCTATCATATTTATTCCAGGATAATATTAGGTATAACATAAATAATGTAGAAGCATGATAAAGATGCATAAATTAATAAAAACTGACATATAGGTATTGAAGGGTGGGTGGGGCTGAGAGGGAGGAGGGTGGAGGGTGGAGCAGTGTCTCAGTTGCTCATGGACCATCATGGTGTGAGGATATGTTAGCTCATGGCACTATAAAGTATTGTAAAATAATACTATTACTATCAATAAAGGTTATCTACCTATCATATTTATTCCAGAATAATATTAGGTATAACATAAATATCGTAGAAGCATGATAAAAATGCACAAATTAATAAAAACTGATATTATATAGAGGTATTGAAGGGTAGGCGGGGCTATGAGGGAGACAGCGCTAGCAGTCTCAGCTCAGTTACTCACAGACCACCATGGCGTGTGGAGGTGTGAGCTCACCGCACTAAAATATTGTATAATAATACTTATTATTACTATCAATAAGTTATCTACCTATCATATTTATTCCAGAATAATATTAGGTATAACATAAATGAGTAGCAGCATGATAAACGCCAAATTAATAAAAATATGACATAGATGGAGAGCTAATCAGAAGGTGAGGTGGGTCCCACAATCAGCCTGTTAATACAAAAGCCACCTGGCCCACACACGCCAGGTGTACTTCGCCCACACCAGCCAGGTACTTACCCACAAAAGCCAGGTACTTCCCGGACACACCAGCCAGAGTGCTTCCCCAGACACCAGCCAGGGTACTTCCCCACATCACCAAGCCAGGGTACTTCCCACACACCTAGCCAGGTGTGACTTCACCACATTCCACACAACCAGGGTACTTCCCCATCCCACACACCAGCCAGGGTACTTCCCCACACACCAGCCAGGGTACTTCCCCACACACACGATTTGATTTGAGTGGGACTTGCGCATGAGTGAATAGAATTATCGAAGCATTGAAAATAGGGTTGGGCAAATATTCTGTTAGTGGGATGGTTTGTGAAGGACCTACGGGCTCAATTTTTTTTACCCTCCCGCGAACCGTGTAATATCAATTTTATGTCGTGTTAGATAAAAATGTGCCACAATTCTTCAATCGTGCAATACCCATAACGTGCAACATAAAGTCGTGCTGAATGAGGGTCTACTGTATATTAAAAAGTAAGGGCAAGTTTGATATGGGTCTATAGTTGTTCAAGTCAGTTGGATCACCTCCTTTGAGGATCGGGGTAACCCTTGCTGTCTTGTGTATAGATTGGAAGGTTGAGGACACTACAGATTTGTTAAAGATTGTTGCAATAATGGGTGACAGCACATGTGCAGGTTTTTTATATATGAATGGTGGCAAGTTACCTAGATCTCCTGCTTTATTTTTTAATGATTTAATGATGAGTGAGACTTCAGTAGAATTGGAGCTAGATATAGAGTACAGTGGTACCTCGGTTAACAATATTTTTTCGTTCCAGAATGCTGTTCAAGTGCCATTACCAAACGAATTTATTCCCATAAGGAATAATGTAAAATAGACTAGTCCTTTTAGACCTCCAAAAATACACTTACAAAAGCATTTAAAAAAATAAACTTACATAAAAGGGCGAGTTTGGGGATCATCGTTAACCGAGGTACCACTGTATTTGGCTAGTTGCCAGTGAGGTAGTCTTTCAGCTGGGTATTTGAGCTAGGAATTTTACTTGCTAGCTTTGATCCTACAGTAGAGAAGAAGACATTAAATTTGTTGGCCGTGTCTATAGGCTGTATGTGAGGTTCATCTGGTTTAGTTAAGTTTCTCTCTCCTTTTCCAGACAGTTTCCTAGAGCCCAAAAGTTTGGAGAGGGTTTGCCAGGTCCTTTTCATGTCACTTTTTACTTCAATAAATCTGTTTTCATAATACATTTGCTTTGATTTTTGTATTAGTTTTGTGAGTATTGATGTGTATCGTTTAGCCAGTTCTTTAGTAATCAGGCCTAATCTTAACTGTTTTTTAAGTTGGTGCTTTTTATCAATAGATTTGATTATACTAGTATTTGTTAGCCATGGGCTGTTTAGTCTCTTTTCTGTGATCTACTTCATTTTGAATGGACAATGTATGTTATAGAGGTTTAGGGTTTTATGTAAAAATGTTTTGACATCTTTGTCAATACTATTGCTGTCAGCTAGCTCTCTCTGCCAATCATTGTCACCTGGTGCTAATATTAAATTGTTTACTGATGTCTCGTCATGCAGGCGAAATGAGATCTTTCTCATTTCTTGAGGCAATTTACATAAGTTGGTTATGAGAAAGGTGGGGCAGTGGTCTGTAGTGGTGTCTTTGATAATACCTGCTTGTAGTGGGGATATTGTGTTGGTCCAGATATGGTCAAGTAGTGAGGCACTTGTCTCAGAAATTCTTATTGGTTTAGTTATAGAGGGTAGCAACAAGTAGTTGTTCACAGTGTTTGTGAAATCAGCTACTGGAGGGTCAATTGCTTGGATGAGGTTTATGTTGAAGTCTCCTGTAAGTATCAGGAGGTGTTTATTCAACTCTGACTCAGTTATCATGTTTCTAAGGTTACTACTAAAAGTGTGGTTGTCTGTAGATTGCTCCAACTGTTATAGGTTTCTTTAGGTTTTTTTATGTGAATTTAACTATTATGTATTCGCCGTTTTCGTCCCTTGTGCAAGTTGATTTGATACATTCCAATTCATCAGAGTAATAGATGGCAGTGCCTCCTCCTGGTTGGTCAGGCCTGCAGTTATGTATGGCTGTGTAACCAGGTATTGTAATTTTTTTTTTTTTGAACAAGTCAGCCGTCTCCCACCGAAGCAGGGTGACCCAAACAGAAAGAAAATCCCCAAAAAGAAAATATTTCATCATCATTCAACACTTTCACCTCACTCATACATAATATCTGTCTTTGCAGAGGTGCTCAGATACTACAGTTTAGAATAGTCCCTCCAAATGGTCACTGTCCCAGACCCCTCCTTTAACCCTTTGACTGTCGGAGACCCCTTTCTGAAACTGTCATTCTATGTCGGGAAATATTCGAAAAAATAAATTATTTTTTCTTATCAAAATATTAAGATTATTTTTCTGATTGTTTTTGTCCTAAAAACATATTTTTGCCATCAATATTTACCGAGATATGGAGGTGTAAAGTTGGCAGAAAATGAGCCACGTATGGAACAGCGGCGAATGCCACTCACTCGGTAAACATTTGTTTACTTCCATTCGTAGATTTCTTGTTTTTTTCACTATTTTCTTTTTTTACGTAACGTGGCCTGTGAGACCAAGGTAAGGTGCAATGTATATATATACATTCGTTGTATGCAACACAATAATAGCATAAACATTAGTATCTTTATATTGTTTACAAAACTTGTTTACACAAACCAACAATACAAAAAAATCTTTATTACTATTGTTCTATAATATATATACAAATGTACAGTCACTGGACATGTTCATAGAGTTCTGCAGCTTGTGGAACTCTTTGAAACATGGTTCATGCACAGTGGTGTTTTACATTCCTCACACTAAAACGAGTGTCTGCATTTTTGAGGGTGTTTTTTATATGCACAGACAAAACATCTCTTCTGAGCAGTTTTCTTCAAAGTAGCAGCAGGCAGTTGTGTTAGGTAGTTATCCTAGGTTCATGGTCGTCTGGGTCGTCATTCCTTCCTTCCTTCCCTTTACATTCCTTCCTCCATTCCTTCCTTCCTCCTACCTACCTACCTACCTTCCTACTTCCTTCCTTCCTTCCTTCCTTCCTTCCTTCCTTCCTTCCTTCCTTCCTTCCTTCCTTCCTACTACCTTCATCCTCCTTCCTTTCTTCTTCTTTCTTCCTTCCCTTCCTTGCCTTCCTACCTAGCCTACCTTCCTACTCATCCTACCTTCCTTCCTTCCTTCCTTCTACCTTCTATCCTCATCCTTCCTTTCTCTCCTTCCTTTTTCTGTATATACACACAGTCACTGGACACGTGCCTAGAATGCTATGCTTCGAAGCTGGTTGTTGTGTCTGTCACGATTCATCCTTCGTCCTGTCCATACATTCCTTTAACCTTCTTTCAAAGCATTCTTCCTTTCATACTGCGTCTTCCTTTCTTACGGTTTCTATATATATGCATATATAATCACTGGACACTTCATAGAATTGCTATTAGCTTCTGGAAGCTGGTTGTTGTTTCTGGGTCGTCATTCCTTCCTTCCTTCCTACCTTTCTTCCTACCTTCCTTCCTCCTCCTTCCTTCCTGCCTTCCTTCCTGCATTCCTACCTACCTTCCTTCCTTTCATACCGTCCTTTCCTTCTTTTCATCTCCTTCCTTCTTTCCTTCTGGTTTCTATTCAGTATATGCATATATAGTCACTGGACACTTCATAGAACTGATAATAGCTTCTGGAAGCGGTTGTTGTGAGTGTGTGAACTTATAAATATGCTGAGTCAGGTGTGGCTGCTGTCAAAATGACATATTATACCATCCACTCCCACCCTCACTGCCTTGCCACCCATGGTCCCTTGGTCTTCTTCCCCACAGTCCTTCCTACCTACTTCGCTCCTACTTACGTACCTCTTCGTCCTACTTACGCCTACTTGCTTACCTACTTGCTTACCTACTGCTTACCTGCTTAGCCTCTTGCCTCCACTTGCCTACCCACTTCTGCCTACCTACTTACTTGCCTCCTACTTCCCTTAGCGCTTGAAGCTGTGTGTGGACATCTAAATTTGCTGAGTCAGGGAAGGCAACTGTCAAAATGACATATTATACCATTACTCACCACCCTCACTGCTGTCAACCTGTCAACACAAAGGGGACCCTGTCTGCTTCCCACAACCTCCTTCTAGCTTCCTTTCTTCCTTCATTCCTTCCTTCCTTTCTTACATATTTCCTTCCTTCCTTCCTCTCATCTCTTCCTTCCTGCCTTCCTTTCTTCCTTCATTCATTCATTCCTTCTTTTTTCTTCCTTCCTTTCTTACTTCTTTTGTTCCTTCCTTCTTCACATCTCTCCTTCCTTTCTTACTTCTTTTGTTCCTTCCTTCCTCCATCTCTCCTTCCTTTCTTTCTTCTTCTTTCCTTCCTTCCTTTCCTCCTTCCTTCTTCTTTCCTTCCTTTCTTCTTCTTTCCTTCCTTCCTTTCATCTCTTCTTTCCTTCCTTCCTTTCATCTCTTCCTTCCTTCCTTCCTCTCATCTCTTCCTTCCTTTCTTTCTTCCTTCTTTCCTTCTGGTATCCTGGGCATTGCTTTCGGTCACAAACTCCTCAAAACCATGAAATTCATCTTCAGAGACACTTCCATCTGTGTTAGAGCTATCATTGAGGAAGAGAAGAGTCCCAGATTCGCCGGGGAGTCAGATATTTCTTACGCTAGGGATGCTGAACATGGACTACTGAAATGGCTTTCCCACAATGCACCACTGGCTGCCCGATTTTTTTTATACTGTGCACACTGACCACACAGACCCATTCTCTCACATGTGGGCCTACCAGCTTTCTCCCACTTGATTTGAGGCCGCTAGAATTTAGGCGTATAAATACGTCCGAAACATTGGCTCGTAAGACGTATATACACGTCCGAAACAGTCAAAGGGTTAAAGTGCATCATTGTACTTTCCATTTCGAGGACTCAAGTCCAGCTAAATCAATAACCGTTTCTCTGAATCCCGTCACTAAATATTACCCTGTTCACACGCCAACAGCTCATCAGGTCCCAAAAACCATTCGTCTCCATTCACTCCTGTTGCTAGGTGCCTGTCCCTCTTCGGCAGGACAGCCATTGCAAACAGCAACAGGTTGCGCCAGGATCTGCTGCTTGCAGGAGCACCGTTGACCCTCCCTAAGAGGTCCAATAGGTCAGCGACTCCTCTAGCAGCCCGAGGGAGAGCTGCCCTGGGGACGTGTCAATGTCCTTGTGGACGCCAGTTTGATTGCAGATCCCAGGCCCTCTCTGTCTGCTGGGAGGGGCTGTTGGTTGTTCCCACCTGGAGCCCTCCGGGTGCCCAGACATCCACCGTGCGCACAGATGTTGAAGCTTGAGGAACTGAGTGCATACTGTCTGTGGCACACCTGACAGCTGCCTCGTAGTCGAACTCCATGATGCTGTCTCTGCAGTGGAAGTTCCTGTGAGCCTGGCACATCCTGTGCCATCCCTGACATCTGGGCTGGGAGGGGAAAAGTACCCTCTACAGTTGGGGTGGTGCTGGGAGTTGGGTGGGTGAGGCGCAGGAGTGAGGGGTTATGAGAGGGTCACTGTTTACCACACACGGGGAAGCCCGGGTAGGGAGGTGTGGGGCACCCCACACCCTGCCCCCTCCCCCCGGAGACGTGGGGGGAGGAGGCACTGTCTGCTCCCCCTGACTTGGGACACTCTCGCCCCAACCCTCACAAACTGCACAAAACTTCCACTGTTTACGCTGAAACGATGCTTTGGGATGTCTTCTTGCTGCTCTGGAATCTTCCCAGACCATTCACACAGAGTCCTGTTCAGTCGTGACCTGGTCAGCCTCTTTGATCAGGAGCTATCCTTGAAAATACCGGAGCTAGCCCACCAAACCGCCCTGCTGCGTCGGCTGAGAGTAGCGTTCTGCACAGTATCATCAACTCCCATTTTGTACTTGATTCCCTATAATTTAATCCCACTCCTCTCCCCAACACCCTAGCATTTACTTCTTTTACAACCCCATCTATAAATATATTAATCAACTATGGTGACATCACACATCCCTGTCTAAAACCTACTTTTACCGGGAAGTAATCTCCCTCTCTCCTACACACCCTAACCTGAGCCTCACTATCCTCATAAAAACTCTTTACAACATTCAGTAACTTACTATCTATTCCATACACTTGCAACATCTGCCACATTGCTCCCCTATCCACTCTATCATATGCTTTTTCTAAATCCATAAATGCAATGAAAACTTCCTTACCTTTATCTAAATACTGTTCACATATATGCTTCAATGTAAACACTTGATCTACACATCCCCTACCCACTCTAAAACCTCCTTGTTCATCTGCGACCCTACCCTCTGTCTTATCTCTGTCTTTACCTGTTACGTATACTCAGTAAACTTATTCCCCTATAATTTTTGCAATCTCTTTTGTCACCCTTCCCTTTATATAAAGGAACTATGCATGCTTTCTGCCAATCCTTAGGTACTTTCCCCTCTTTCATACATTTATTAAACAAAAATACCAACCACTCCAACACAATATCTCCCCCAGCTTTTAACATTTGTCATGATCCCGTCAGTTCCTGCTGCTTTACCCCCTTTCATTTTACGTAATGCCTCGTGCGCCTCCCCCACAATCACATCTTGCTCTTCCTCACTCCTAAAAGATGTTATACCTCCCTGACCAGTGCATGAAATTACCGCCTCCCTTTCTTCATTGACATTTAAAAGTTCCTCAAAATATTCCCGCCATCTACCCAATACCTCCAGCTCCCCATCTACTAACTCCCCTACTCTGTTTTTAACTGACAAATCCATTTGTTCCCTAGTTTTCTTAACCCTTTCAGGGTTATTGACGTACTAGTACGGCTTACGAGCTGGGGTTATTGACGTACTAGTACGCATAAATTCTAGCGCCTTCAAATTAAGCGCGAAATGGCTGGTAGGCCTAGTGGTGAGAGAATGGGCCTGCGTGGTCAGTGTGCGCAGTAGGAAAAAATTGGGGAGCCAGTGGTGCATTGTGGGAATGCCATGTTAGTACACATTTTTCACCATGCCTGGCGGTAAGAAACTCCTCACTCCTCGGCAAATTGGGACTCTTTTGTTCCCCAGTGACAGTTCTAACACCGATGGGAGTGTCAGTGGTGATGAGTTTCAAGGTTTTGAGGCAGTTGTGACCGAAACTAATGACCATAATACCGGTAATATTGAGGAAAACCCAGACGACCCTCAGCCCTCCACCTCCAGTGCTGTGGCATCTTGTTCACGCTCAATTGTACCAGAACGAAAGAGGAAACTGTTATTTACTCATATCCCAGACTCTGATGTGAGCAATGGTGATGATAGTGATAGTGAATATGAGCTCCAAGCTCTTCAAAACAGTTCCAGTAGCGAGAGTGGTGTGGAATATTCTCCAGTGGAGCGTCAGTATATACGACGGTATATGCGCTCTGGTAGCATGCCACATGCTGTTCCAAGGGGAAGGAGTACATCTCGGAGTACATCCCGTGGGTGTACAACAGGAAGTGATAGTGAAAATGACAATGATAGTGTTGCAATTGGAATGAGAAATGCGCAAGCATCTATTAGTGGTAGTGGTGGTGGTGCCAGGCGCGAGGCACCAGCAGTGGACCATGCTGGCACCGACGCCGTGATCAGCTCAGCTACAACAAAGGCAACCCTCATCACACCAACCCAACAACCACAACCTCCTTCCACAACCCCACAACCACAACCTCCACTTCCACAACCCCACAACCACACTCCACTTCCACAACCCCACAACCACACCTCCACTTCCACAACCCCCACAACCACCTGTAAATATCCAGTACCCACCAGCAGACCGCACCTGGGATTGGCAAGAAGCTGACAATTTTATTCCCAGTCCCCATCAGTTTGATGAAAGTCAATGTGAAATACGCCCATCTTGTCCACTTGGGAACAATGCCAGTGAACTGGAATGCTTTGAATTATTCTTTGATGAACCTCTGATGGATATTATTGTCAGGGAAAGCAACAGATACTACGAGTACACCATGGCAAACACAATACTTTCACCAACATCACGCCTCAACAGGTGGAAAGAGGCAACTGTGGCTGAGATGTACTTGTTCTTTGCCACAATAATGCTTATGCCACATGTTTATAAGCACAGTGTCAAATCATACTGGTCGACAGACCGCCTGATTGCAACACCAGGTTTCAGTGATATAATATCAGTGAATCGATTTGTGCTACTGCTAAGGATACTACACTTTTCGGACAAAACCACCCCTGACAGAAATGACAGGTTATATAAGATTAGAAATGTGTTTCTGTATCTGAAAGAGAAATTCAATACAGTGGTACCTCGAGTTACGATGGTCCCCAAAATCGCCCTTTTATGTAAGTTTATTTTTTTAAATGTTTTTGTAGGTATATTTTTGGGGGTGTAAAAGGACTAGTCTATTTTACATTATTCCTTATGGGGATAAATTCGTTTGGTAATGGCACTTGAACAGCATTCTCGAACGAAAAAATATTGTAACTCGAGGTACCACTGTATGCATTTTTATCCCTTCAGGAAGCTTGTTATTGACGAGTCACTGATTCTGTTCAAAGGTAGACTGTCGTTCAAGCAGGATATACCAAGCAAGAGGAAACGCTTTGGTATAAAGTTGTTTGTGCTTTGTGATTGCTCCAGTGGTATTGTATTGGATATTATTGTGTACACTGGAAGTTATACATTGCAAGATACCAGGAGGTTATTGGGTATCTCTGGTGATGTGGTTAGAACAATGATGGAACCATATCTTGGTAAGGGGCATATATTATATACTGATAACTGGTACACAAGCCCCTCCCTCAGTGATTTTTGCGAGTGAACTTGACAGATGTGTGGGTACAGTGCGTGCAAATCGTAAGCATATGCCAAGGTTCAATGCAGGCACTCGTAGAGGTCAGGTGCAAGCGTTTGCTGCCAATGACATCATGGCATTTCGGTGGCATGACAAACGAGATGTCACACTGTTGTCATCTATTCACTCCTAACGAAATGACAGACACTGGCAGGGTGAGTAGAGAGACCGATGAACCCATTCTAAAACCTGCAGCTGTGATTGACTACACTCTCAATATGCGATTAGTGGACAAATGTGACATGCAAATTGGGTTTGCTGATTGTGTTCGCAAGAGTTACAAGTGGTACATAAAACTCTTTTTACATTCTGGACTTACCATGCTCAATGCTTATAATATCTATAAGTTGAAGACCACAAACAAACCACCATATGGCGAATTTTGTTTGTCTGTCATCAGACAAATAATATTCAAGTCCCAAGGAGCAACACCTGCAGTAGAAACACGCCCAACACCAAGTCATCAACACCTACCCTCTCGTCTGAGGCCTGGTGGTGAACACTTCCTAACAAAACTGCCTGCTACTGCTTGCAAGAAAAGGCTCAGAAGAGGTGTTTGTCTTGCACATACAAAAACGCCACAACAACGCAAAGACACTCGTTTTATGTGTGTGGAATGTGAAACACCACTGTGCATGGAACCATGTTTCAGAGACTTCCACAGGCTGCAGAACTTCTAGAAACATGTCCAGTGACTCTATGTATGTATATATATGATTGAACAATATAAATAACTAATATTTGTTATTGTAAAAATTTGTAAATACATTGTGTAAACAAATTAGTGAAAGAAACTTCATGTGAATATTGTGTAATAAATAGTGAGGGAATATTTGAAAAACAGCACTTATATTGGTCTCACAGGCCATAAAAGTTATTTGCAACAAAAAAAAAAAAAAACATTCGATCAGAAAACAAGTCCAAGAAAGAAAAAAAAATATTACCGGGTGACCGGCAGTCGGCAATGTTGCCGACACCGGTTCCATTTTCGTCAACTTCAATTCTCTATATCTCGGTGAGTATTGATCGCAAAAATGTATTTTTTAGCCTATTAGATTTAGAAAAAAAACTATCATTTCATAAGAAAAAATAATTTTTTTTTTTTTGAAATTCATGGACCCTGAGAATGAGATTCGGAGACCCCCCTTGGACCCTGAAAGGGTTAACTTGTTTATCTCGCTCCAAAACGTTTTCTTATTTTCTGCAAAATTTCTTGCAGTGCCTCTCCCACTCTCACCTGCTCTCCTTTTGCACTCTCACCACTCTCTTCACCTTTCTTTTACTTTCCATATACGTACTCTGCTCTTCTTACAACACATCTGTTTTGTAAAAACCTCTCATAAGCTACCTTTTCTCTTTTATCACCCCTTTACTTCATCATCCCACCAATCACTCCTCTTTCCTCCTGCAACCACCCTCCTATAGCCACAAACTTCTGCCCCACATTCTAATACTGCATTTTTAAAACAATCCCAACCCTCTTCAACCCCCCACTATTCATACTTGCATTTACCCACCTTTCTGCCAAAAGTTGCTTATATCTCACCCTAACTTTCTCCTCCCTTAATTTATACACTTTCACCTCTCTCTTACTTGCTGTTGCCATTTTCTTTATGTCCCATATACCTCTTACTCTAACTGTAGCTACAACTAAATAATGATCCGATATAAACATGTACATCCTGAAACCTACCCATCGACCTTTTATCAACCAATACATAATCTAACAAACTACTTATTTATCTTCTTTTTCATAAAATATGTATTACTTATTACCAAACCTCTTTCTACACATAGCTCAATTAACCTTTGGGGTCCAAGGGGGTTTCTGAAACTCGTTCTCAGGGTCCACGAATTTAAAAAAAAAAAAATTCTTATGGAATGATAGAGAATCTTTTCCGATCATAACGCCACAAAATATGAAATTTGATCAAAACTAACGGAATTATGCTTCGCGAGTTAGCGGTAGCCATGACACTTACGCATCTGCGATTTCGCCCACTTTGAGCCTATTTTTGGCACATTTCAATGTTTCAGTCTACTAAAATTATAGCTATTTCCTAGAACTCCTTTTTCTATCGATTGAGTACAAGAAACCACCTATTTACCAATTTCAACTACCCAAAATAGTGGTCAGAAAATGGCAATTTGGCCAATTTCCACAAATTTCAAACGATGCCAATTTCAAAATAGGATCCATAATAAACAAGACAGACATTCCTGGCACTAAAATAACATCTTCTCTGTTCATTAGTTACATCTCAGGCCCCTCTTACATTAGTTTTGCTTTCCATTTTGAATTTTTATTCTCACAAAAATAGAAGATTTATTGTTATATATACAATTGCATCATTGTAAAAAATGGTATGAATCAAATCAGAGCACTTGTGCATGAATATTAGACTTCGCCAGTTGATGTGTATTGACGCATGGTGTGATTTGTTTCTCTTGAACATCGTCAAAAATCGAACATTTTAAGCTACTTTGAGCTCAATTTCAAGGTCTTGTTATTGTCAAACCAATCAAAATCATCTCTATTTCTGTAATATATTTTCCATTCTATCAAATGAGAATAGGAAAACGAGAATACAACAATAAATACCATACAAAAATAGACTGCAAAGTCGCTGTTTTAAACCAAAAACACGGTCAGAGTTTTTCCTCATTATGCACTGTGTGGTGAGGAATTTTTTTTACCTCGCACACTGACCGAAGACCCATTCTATCACATCTAGGCCTAACAGCCTGTTTCTGCTTGATTTGAGGGCTAGAATTTAGGCGTACTGAGGCGTCAATAACCCCAGTGCGTAAGACGTACTAGTACGACCAAAACCCCGAAAGGGTTAAAGGCTCCCCATTTTCATTTACCCTGACACCTCAAATTTACCTACTACTCCCTCCACAACATTTTTACCCACTTTAGCATTGAGATCCCAACCACAAGTACTCTCTCACTTGGTTCAAACTCCCCACACACTCACTCAACATTTCCCAAAATCCTTCTCGCTCCTCTACACTTCTCTCTTCTCCAGGTGCATAAACACTATAACCCACTTTTCACATCCAACCCTTATTTTACACCACATAATCCTTGAATTGATACATTTATATTCCCTCTTTT
>WNWK01010184.1:35000-36007 GCA_009830355.1 Cherax destructor | reverse complement strand
CCCCTCCATTTTGTTTAGGTATGGGTGACTGACAACACTCCTTGCTGTGCGCCCACCACCACCACCACTATATGCCTTATGATCAGTGGCCCTTATACCCCAAAAACAACACAACATCAGTACTACATTTGTAATGATATTTTTTATTCATTCTAGGGAGTTTTTTTTATGTTTTAATATTGTTTATTATGTAAATTTTAAATGAATTGTGGCAGATAAATAACCAGTAGAGTTGATATTAGTGTCATAATGAAGGACTATCCCTTCCCCAAAACACCCTTGTAGCCAACACATTTCCAAACATACGCCAGAAACAACTCTGGAACATTTTTTTGAGCAAGGGGGTCCAGTGCCGCGGTCCAAGTGCCTTAAAAAACAAAAAGGGGGTAACCCCAAAAAGAACTTGGTACCTGAAGTTTAAATTTAAAGGTTTTTAAACACTAAACCCTTCCTTCCTCCCCTCCTTCCATCTTCCACACATCAACAACTCTTCAATAAATTTAAATTAAAGTTATTACTGTTTTATGTATTTTTTCTCATTTTTTTTTAATTTAATATTAAACAATATTTTTTTAATATTTTGGGTGTCTAAACGGATTAATTAACCTTATTTTTGGGGAAAATAGATTGGGATTAAGTTATTTTCGTTTGTTTCCCTCTGAAGGATTAATAGCGAACCGGGGTCCACTATATATATGTATAGGAACTTTTGAACCAAATGAGAGGTAATTGTGGTAGGGGACCTAAAGCTGGGGGAGAAATATGCAGAGAGGGTGTAGTAGGTAAGTTTGGGTGCCAGGTGTAAATGATAATGGGACCCTTTGATTGAACTTTGTATAGAAAGGGGTTTAGTTATAGGTAATACATATTTTAAGAAAAAGAGGATAAATAAGTATACAAGATATGATGTAGGGCGTAATGACAGTAGTTTGTTGACTATGTATTGGTAGATAAAAGACTGTTGAGTAGACTTCAGGATGTACATGTTTATAGAGGGGCCACAGATA
>WNWK01010184.1:0-30000 GCA_009830355.1 Cherax destructor | reverse complement strand
AACAAATCCTCAAAATATTCTCTCCATCTTCCCGATACCTCTAACTCTCCATTTAATAACTCTCCTCCCTATTTTTAACTGTCAAATCCATTTGTTCTCTAGGCTTCCTCAACTTATTAATCTCATTCCAAAACTTTTTCTTATTTTCAACAAAATTTGCTGATAACATCTCACCCACTCTCTCATCTGCTCTATTTTTACATTGCTTCACCACTCTTTTAACCTCTCTTTTCTCTCCATATACTCTTCCCTCCTTGCATCACTTCTACTTTGTAAAAACCTCTCATATGCTAACTTTTCTCCCTTACTACTCTTTTACATCATCATTCCACCACGCTCCTCTTCCCTCCCGCACCCACTCGCCTGTAACTACAAACTTCTGCTGAACACTCTAACACTACATTTTTAAATCTACCCCATACATTTTCGACTCCATTGCCTACATCTCACTAGCCCATCTATCCTCCAATAGTTGTTTATATCTTACCCTAACTGCCTCCTCTTTTAGTTTATAAACCTTCACCTCTCTTTACTTACTGATTCTATTTTCCTTGTATCCCATCTACCTTTTACTCCCACTGTAGCTATAACTAAAAAGTGATCTGATATATCTGTGGCCCCTCTATAAACATGTACATCCTGAAGTCTACTCAACAGTCTTTTATCTACCAATACATAGTCCAACAAACTACTGTCATTACGCCCTACATCATATCTTGTATACTTATTTATCCTCTTTTTCTTAAAATATGTATTACCTATAACTAAACCCCTTTCTATACAAAGTTCAATCAAAGGGCTCCCATTATCATTTACACCTGGCACCCCAAACTTACCTACTACACCCTCTCTGCATATTTCTCCCACCTTAGCATTTAGGTCCCCTACCACAATTACTCTCTCATTTGGTTCAAAAGTTCCTATACATATATATAGTGGACCCCCGGATTGCGCTATTAATCCGTTCCAGAGGGCATAACTTAATCCGAAAATAACTTAATCCGAATCTATTTTCCCCATAAGAAATAATGGAAATTCAATTAATCCGTTTCAGACACCCAAAAGTATTAAAATAAATATTGTTTCAATATTAAATTACACAGAAAAGAATGAGATATAAAATACATAAAACAGTAATAACTTTACACTTAACTTTATTGAAGAGTTGTTGATGTGTGGAAGATGGAAGGAGGGGAGAGGAAGAAGGAGTTGCTAGTGTTTGGAAGGGAAATCCCCTTTAATTAAGACTTCAGGTACCAAGTTCTTTTCCGGGGTTACTTCCCTTCTTTGTTTTTTAATGGCACTTGGACCAGCTTGAGTCACTGGACCCCTGTCGCTCAAAAAAGTGTTCCAGAGAGTTGTTTCTGGCGTATGTTTGGAAATGTGTTGGCTACAAGGGTGTGTTTGGGGACAGGACAAGATAGTCCTTCATTATGACACTAATATCAACTCTACTGGTTATTTATCTGCCACAATTCATCTAATATGACATAATAAACAATATTAATAACATAGAAACATAACATACACTCTAGAATGAATAAAATATATCATTACAAATGTGAGTACTGATGTTGTGTTGTTTGTTGTTGGGTGTATAAGGGCCACTGATCATAAGCCGTACATATAGTGGTGGTGGTGGTGGGCAGCAGCAGCTAACGGCAGTGTTGTCAGTCACCCTATACCTCAAACAACAATGGAGGAGTTAAGTTTCGTGTCGTAATTTTTCTATAGATTAATGGCTTAACTAACTCGCTACACTGTTAGTGCTACACTTTATCACTGGCTGGCACCATAGCCTTTATCAACTTCTGCTCTTTTAATATCATAACATATCATAGAATCACTGAATCACTTAAGAAGACACATTCTTCCCTCTCAGCCCTTTACCAAAGGGCTGGCACTAGGAGCTTTCTTTGGGCCCATGGTGGCTTATTTAGCAGTTGCAAGTACTAAAAACAATGGAATAATGACAAAATGTATGGTATGAATGCGTGGGTGGCTGTCACTCGCTGGTAAACAATGGCACACTGACTCTGGATGGAGTGTTGGGCCGTCCTGACCCAGCGGATCATCGTATACTGAACCAATATTTTTACGGAAAAATGTATTGCTAACCGAATTTAGCGTAATCTGATGCCATCGTAATCCGGGGGTCCCCTGTATATAGTATACAAATACAAATATTTTATTTCGTTGCAAGTTTACATAGGTTAAGTCATTACAATCATAAATTGAAGTGCGAGGAGAGCCACTGGCATGCCATGGCATTAGGGGCAGCTTAATCTAATGGCTTATAGACTATGAACGTAATATTAGAGAAATTGAGTGAGTTTGTCTTATTAGATCAATCAAATTTACAGTACGTATGAGTATTTAGTTTAGGGTGAGTAGGTGGTTAAATAATATATAATAATATATATATAATAATATATAATATATAATAATATATAATATTTAATAATATATATATAATAATATATATATAATAATATATAATATATAATATATACGTATAGGGATTGGCAGAGAGCATGCATAATTCCTTTGTATAAAGGCAAAGGGGACAAAAGAGAGTGTAAAAATTATAGGAGAATAAGTCTGTTGAGTATACCTGGTAAAGTGTATGGTAGAGTTATTATTGAAAGAATTAGAGTACGACGGAGAGCAGGATAGCGGATGAACAAGGAGGCTTTAGGAAGGGTAGGGGGTGTGTAGACCAAGTGTTTGCAGTGAAACATATAGGTGAACAATATTTAGATAAGGGTAAAGAGGTGTTTGTGGCATTTATTGATTTGGAAAAGGCATATGATAGGGTGGATAGAGGGGCAATGTGGCAGATGTTGCAAATGTATGGAATAGGTGGTAGGTTATTGAAAGCAGTGAAAAGTTTTTACGAGGATAGTGAGGCACAGGTTAGAGTATGTAGGCGAGAGGGAGATTATTTTCCAGTAAAAGTAGGCCTTAGACAGGGATGTGTGATGTCACCGTGGTTGTTTAATATATTTATAGATGGAGTTGTAAGAGAAGTGAATGCTCGGGTGTTGGCAAGAGGTGTGGGGTTAAAAGATAAAGAATCTAACACAAAGTGGGAGTTGTCACAGTTGCTCTTTGCTGATGACACTGTGCTTTTGGGGGATTCTGAAGAGAAGTTGCAGTGGTTGGTGGATGAGTTTGGTAGGGTATGTAAAAGAAGGAAATTAAAAGTGAATATAGGAAAGAGTAAGGTGATGAGGATAACAAAAAAATTAGATAATGGAAGATTGGATATCATATTGGAGGGAGAGAGTATGGAGGAGGTGAATGTGTTCAGATATTTGTGAGTGGATGTGTCAGCAGATGGGTATATGAAGGATGAGGTGAATCATAGAATTAACGAGGGGAAAAAGGTGAGTGGTACACTGAGGAGCTTGTGGAGACAGAGAACTTTATCCATGAAAGCAAAGAGGGGAATGTATGAGAGTATAGTTATACCAACACTCTTGTATGGGTGTGAGACATGGGTTGTGAATGTTGCAACAAGGAGAAGGCTGGAGGCAGTGGAGAGGTCGTGTCTGAGGGCAATGTGTGGTGTGAATATAATGCAGAGAATCCGTAGTTTGGAGATTAGGAGGAGGTGTGGGATTACCAAAACTATTATCCAGAGAGCTGAGGAGGGGTTGTTGAGATGGTTTGGACATATAGAAAGGATGGAGCAAAATAGAATGACTTCGAGAGTGTATAAATCTGTAGTGGAGGGAAGGCGGGGTAGGGGTCGGCCTAGAAAAGATTGGAGGGAAGGGGTAAAGGAGGTTTTGTGTGCGAGGGGCTTGGACTTCCAGCAAGCGTGCGTGAGCATGTTCGATAGGAGCGAATGGAGACAAACGGTTTTTAGGACTTGACGTGCTGTTGGAGTGTGGGCAAGGTAACATTTATGAAGGGTTTCAGGGAAACCGGCAGGCCGGACTTGATTCCTGGAGATGGGAAATACAGTGCCGGCACTCTGAAGGAAGGGTGTTAATGTTGCAGTTTTGTAGCTGGAGTGTAAGCACGCTTCTGACAAGACAGTGATGGAGTGAGTGATGATGAAAGTTTTTCTTTGTCGGGCCACCCTGCCTTGGTGGAAAACGGCCGATGTGTTAATAAAAAAAATAATATAATAATAATAATAATAATAATAATAATAATAATAATAATAATATTTTATTGTGACATGATACAAAGGTGTACATATATAGTTGAAAAAGAAAAATGGGGTGTACATGCCAAAAGCCCTTTACAAGCAGAGCATTGAGGGCAATCTTAAAATTAATTACAATTAATTATGCTATAATAGACTAAATGGTAAAAATTATAGTAGACAATTTACAAAATAAGTATACAGTCAACCCTCCATTTTCGTGTATCTCTGTTTTCGTGTGTTTCAGTTTTCGTGCAGTTTTTTCGGGGAAATTTTACCTCCGTTTTCGGTGATTGCCTCCGTTTTCGTTCATGGTACGGAACCTGTCCAGTGCCCAGCGCACATACAAAGCCTGCAAGCCCACCTCCCATGCACATTCTCAGGCAGTGTAGCATTGTTTCTGGTTGAGTGAACATTATCCTGCGAGTTCATACAAAACATTTCTTAACAATCCATTGTTTTTGGCCCTTGATTATTGTGTGTGACTGCTAAATAAGCGACCACGGGCCCAAAGAAAGCTCCTAGTGTCAGTCCTTTGGTAAAGAAAGTTAGTAACACCATAGAATTAAAGAAAGAAATCGTAGCAAAGTATCAAAGTGGAGTCGATAAAGGCTATAGCACCAGCCAGCGATAAAGTGTAGCATTAACAGTGTAGCAAGTAAGTTAAGCCATTAATCGATAGAAACATGACGACACGAAACTTAACTCCTCCACTGTTTGAGGAGTATAGGGACACTGAGACCAGAGCCGCCCTCTGCCAACATCTCCTCTAAGGTAAGTGTAAATATTTCTTATTTATATAAATGTGAATATTTCTTATTTATAAATTAAAGTGTAAATATTTATTTATAAATTAAAGTGTAAATACAGTGGTACCTCGACTTACGATATTGTTTCATTCCAGAATGCTGTTCAAGTGCCATTACCAAACGAATTTATCCCCATAAGGAATGATGTAAAATAGACTAGTCCTTTTAGACCCCCAAAATTACACTTACAAAAGCATTTAAAAAAATAAACTTACATAAAAGGGTGAGTTTGGGGACCATCGTAAGTCGAGGTACCACTGTATTTCTTATTTATAAATTATGTACATTGTGTGAATAGAGCTGGTGGCGGCCCTTATACCCATCAACAACACTACCGCCAGTTCTCTCATACATAATGACATATTTTATTCATTCTAGAGTATATATCATATTTCTATGTTATTAATATTGTTTATTATGTCATAGTAGATGAATTGTGATTGATAAATAAGCTGTAAAGCTGATATTAGTGTCAAATTGAAGCATTTTGTCCTGCCTTGCAACAATAAACTCGCCTCCCTCCACCAGCAGTGGCCCTTATACCCAACAACAACAACAAAAGTACTGCCAGTTCTCTTATACATAATGACATATTTTATTCATTCTAGAGTATAAATCATGTTTCTATGTTATTAATATTGTTTATTATGTCATATTAGATGAATTGTGATAGATAAATAAGCCGTAGAGCTGATATTAGTGTCAAATTGAAGCATTTTGTCCTGCCTCCCAACAATAAACTCGCCTCCCTCTCCCTCTCCATCTTCCATACACCAACAAGAGTCACCAATGAAAGTAAGTGTGATGTTAAATGTTCATTTATACATGTTATTAGTGCTTTATATATATTTGTCATTCTTTTCTGTATGTAAATCTATATTTAATCTCTAAAAAAATATTTTTTGTTAATACAGTGGTCCCCGGAGTATCGTAAAAACTTCACTCCAGAAGCCTGCTCAAGCGCCATTACCGAACGAATTTACTCCCTTAAGGAAAAATGTCCGTATGTTAGTCTATTTCAGACCCCCAAAAATACACTTCCACAAGCACTTACAATATTATACTTACATAATTGTACGATTTCCGGGGTGTACGTAACTCAGGGGACCACTGTACTCCTGGGTGTCTGAAACGGATTACAGTGGTCCCTCGGTTTTCGTCCATCTCCAAACTCGAACATTTATGTAAGTGTATTTTCGTAAGGGCTGTTGCAAGTGTATTTTTGGGGGTCTGAAATAGTCTAACCTACGTGACATTATTTCTTAAGGAAGTAAATTCGTTCAGTAATGGCACTTGAGCAGCATTCTGGAACGAATTTTCGGCAAAAACCGAGGGACCACTGTAATTGAATTAACATTATTTCTTATGTGGAAAATGGCTTCAGTTTTCGTTGATTTCGGTATAGTCGATCCCTCTGGAACGGATTAAGCATGAAAACGGAGGGTTGACTTTAATTGAGTATTTAAGAAATGAAATTTGAACATAAGTTGAACATAATAATTTATTTTTTGTAGTAATGCAATTTATTAAATCAGATCAAACAAATCAAATCAATTATTTGTATTGCAATAACAGTTTATATGGTCATTAGATGGGTTACAAAGAGTACAAGAGAACGGATTATTTTATTAGGTAATGCTATAGAAACAAAGTTAGCTAAGGATGCATTATTTATAACAGGTTTATACATTTATGAGATATAAGTTTCATCATTTGCATTAGATTAAGTTTGAAAATTATTGTTCTTTGAGCAATTACGTAAGGGGTTTTCAGTTTTGGGTGAGTAGGTGGTTTTTCAGCAGACTTTTGAATTGATGTACAAGCAGGTTTCTTTGGTAATCACAGGTAATGAATTCCAAATTTTTGGGCGTTTAATGTGCATTGAGTTTTTGCATAGTGTGAGATGGACACGGAGAACATCAAAGAGTGATCTGTGCCTTGTGTTATGGTCATGCTTCCTGTTAAGGTTAGTAAGGAAAATTTTGAGTGGTGGGTTAATATTTGAGTTTAGTGTTCTATGTATGTAATAGGCACACTAAAAAGTATGGATGTCTTGTATGGTGAGTAAGTTTAGATTTTTGAATATTGGTGGAGTATGTTGTCTGGAGTGGGAATTTGTTATCATTCTGACTGCAACCTTTTGTTGTGTTATTAATGGTCTGAGATGAGTTATTGTTGTTGAGCCCCATGCGCAGATTCCATAGATGAGGTAGGGGTAAATGAATGAGTGATACAGGGTACGGAGAGCTGGTTGTGGAACATAGTACCTTATCTTGGATAGTATTCCTACGGTCTTGGAGACTTTCTTGGAAATTTGTTATATATGTGTCTGAAATTTGAGGCCACCGTCAAGATGGATACCTAAGAATTTTCCTTCTGTGAGTTTTGTGACAAGGGACCCGCTTATCATTATGTTAATTGGAACATTTGTAGCTCTGTTTCCAAACTGAATGAAATAGGTTTTATCAATATTGAGAGTAAGCTTGTTAGTCATTATCCAGGTAGATATTTTTTGCAATACAGCATTTACAGTGTTGGCTAGTATGTCTGGGCTTGGGTGAGAGAAGACGTATGTAGTGTCATCTGCAAATAGTATGGGTTTGAGCAGTTGAGATACATTTGGTAGCTCATTTATGTAAATGAGAAAGAGAAGTGGGCCAAGAACACTTCCCTGTGGGACACCAACTGTAATTGTTTGCGTGGAAGAGTTAGCTCCATTTGTGTACACATATTGGCTTCTGTTGCTAAGGTAAGATTTTAGGTAGTTGAGGGAGTGCCCTCTTATACCATAGTGTGATGATTTTACGTGTAACAGATCATGGTCAACTGTATCAAAAGCTTTACGTAAATCAATGAAGATTCCCAGTGGGATTTCTTTTTTCTCGAGAGCGGTGTATATTATTTCTAGAATGTGTATAATAGCATCATTTGTGTTTTTATTAGGCCTGAATCCAAACTGACAGTGGTTGAGTATTAGTTATTTGTAAATATAAATTTCATTTTTCATGGTGTTATGGTCTTGTTATTTAAAAGTGAGCCTCCATCACACTTTAATTGTCTTCCATTGTAATAAAAAGAGCACTGAGTGAAGTGTTTGATTAAGTGTGTGATTACTGTACATTAAGTTACTTTGATTTTTCTTTATTTTTCCCAACTAGGGGCTCCCCAATGAATCATGGCGCATTACCCGGATAAACGAACTATATGAATTATGTGAAACTTACCCAGCGGTTTGGGCAGTTCCAGCAGCAGCATGTGATAATGATCTACGCAATGTAGCAGCTTTTAGAAGTAGAGGAAGGATTCCGGTAAGATAAAGTCTTGGTGATCCGCTTATTAATATTTGATACATTTTGTCACTTCATGATGCTGGTATATACAGTGTTCATCATAGAGGTATGCTGGGTGAGACACCCAGCATAATTCAATGTCAGAAGTAATGCTCTACCCTGGTAGGTTTGTTGATGAGAAAAAAATTTATGCTTAAAAACAGATGTACAATCAAACAAACTATGATTAATTTCTCTTGTAGAATTAAGTAGTCTGTAAGCCATTAAATTTAATCTGCCCATAATGCCATGGCATGATAGTGGCTCTCTTTGCACTGCAACTCATTACTGTAATTATATAATCTCAATGTAAACTGCAATGCATTATTGTAATTATATAATCTCAATGTAAACTTGCAAGGAAATAAAAATTTGAATTTGAATGCTGGGCTTGCAACTCGGAGCAGGATGTCACAGGATTTCTTAGGGCTACTGGCTGCACCTTACAGTAGTGTGCATATTAACCCTTTGGGGGTCGACAGGCCTTCTCGAAACGTGTTCCTGGGGTCGAAAATTTTTTGGAACAAAAAAAATTAATTTTTTATGAAATGATAGAGAATCTTTTCCGATCATAACGCCACCAAAATTATGAAATTTGATTGAAAACTAACGGAATTATGCTTTCGCGAAGTTTGCGGTATCTATGACACTGACGCATCGGCGATTTCACCCATTTCAAGCCCTATTTTCGACAAATTCCAATGTTTCAGTCTCCTAAAATTATAGCTATTTCGCTAGAACTCCATTTCGTCTATCGATTGAGTACAAAAAACTGCCTATTTACCAATTTCATCTACCCAAAATAGTGGTCAGAAAATGGCAATTTTCCAATTTCACACAAATTTCAAACGATGTCAATTTCAAAATAGGGTCCAGAGTAAACAAGGCAGAAATTTCTGGCACTAAAATAACATGTTCTCTGTTCATTAGCCACATCTCCAGGCCCCTGTTCCATTACTTTTGCTTTCAATTTTGAATTTTATTCTCACACAAAAATAGAAGATTTACTGTTATGTATACAACTGCATTATTGTAAAAATGGTATAAATAATATCAGAGCACTTGTTCATGAATATAAGACTCACCAGTTGATGTGTATTGGACGCATGGTGTGATTTGTTTACTCTTGAACATCGTCAAAAATCGAACATTTTCGCTATTTTGAGCTCAATTTCAAGGAACTTGTCATTGTCATACCAATGAAAATCATCTCTATTTCTGTAATATATCTTCCATTCTATCAAATGAGACCAGGAAAACGAGAATACATCAATAAATACCATACAAAAATCGACTGCAAAGTCGCTGTTTTAATCGAAAAAAACTGTCAGTTTTTTTTTTATTATTATGCAGTGTGTGCTGCAGGATTTTTTTTATACTGCGCACACTGACCACACAGACCCATTCTTTCATATGAATGCCTACCAGACGTTTTCTGCTTAAATTGAGGCCGCTAAAATTTGGGCATACTAGTACGGCACCAACCCCTGCTCGTAAAACGTACTAGTACCGCACCGACCCCGAAAGGGTTAATTGGGACAGTGATGAAATAAGATATTTATCTGGAAAATTAATGTTTATTTGAAAAATAATTTATTTAATAAGAGATGTGACTACCCTTTGCTTTGATAAACATTGCTACACTCTTTGGCATAAAATCAACCAGTGTTGAACACATTTTGTCAAGTTCTTCATTGTGGTACCAGGTCCTAATAACAGCTCCACAGTTGAGCAGTCCTGTTTCACAATCCTGCATTTGGTTATTTCCCATAGATTCTCAATTGGGTTGAGGTCAGGAGAGTTTCCAGGCCAATTTAGAATGCTTAGCCCACTCTCTTTGAAGAATGGCAGCATTTTACTGGAAGTGTGGCATGGAGCAAGATCCTGCTGGAAAATACCTTCTCTATCAGGAAAGTCTCTATCCACAATGGGAAGTGAATGAGTTGCCAGGATTGCCTTGTATTTGTCACTGTTCATCGTTCCCTCAACAATAACAAGCCATCCAGGGCCTTTAGTAGTAAAACTACCCCAAAACATCTTAGGTGGGTGTTTTGGCACTTGTTGAATGTGTTCATTCAGAAGAGGTCTGCCCATCTCACTACCACTGATCTGTACCCATGTACGTACTTCAAAATGCGCCTCATCTGAAAATATAACTTCTCCATTCATCTGTAGTAAATCCCTTAATGATCAAGTGCCCATTGCAGCTGTTTTTTCTTCATAGCAGCAATCAATAATTGTTTCTTTAGTGGCTTTCTGCCAGTTCTGCCAACTTAAGGAGCCTTCATCGAACAGCTGGTTTTCTTGGGATCCTTCACACTATTTCTTATAATACCAACACACACTGAATATGACGCTCTCCTGAGATCTATCTTTATGAAGGCACTGAATTTGTCAGTGGAAGACCACCATTGGTATCAAGTAACTCTTCCAGTGCAACTGGGAGGTATAGGGGTGCGTAAGGCAATGCAAGTAACCTTGTCATGATGTGTTGTATATCTGGAGTATACCTGGAGAGAGTTCCAGGGTCAACGCCCCTGTGGCCCGGTCTGTGACCAGGCCTCATGTTGGATCAGAGCCTGATCAACCAGGCTGTTACTGCTGGCCGCACGCAGTCCAACGTACGAACCACAGCCTGGCTGGTCAGGCACTGACTTTAGGTGCCTGTCCAGTGCCTGCTTGAAGACAGTCAGGGGTTTGTTGGTAATCCCCCTGATGTATGCTGGGAGGCAGTTGAACAGTCTTAGGCCCCTGACACTTACTGTGTTGTCTCTCAACGTGCTAGTGGCACCCCTGCTTTTCATTGGGGGGATGTTACATCGCCTGCCGAGTCTTTTGCTTTCGTAGGGAGTGACTCTCGTGTGCAAGTTTGGTACTAATTCCTCAAGAATTTTCCACGTGTCTTGCATTTTCTTTCACGTCTTCCTCGACACAACACTCCACAATCACCAGTGTCAACAGCTCTCTTCAGAATCTGAGCAACAGTTGAATTCCAAGGCTCAAATTTTTGGCAATCTGTCTGATACTCAAATTAGTATGTTTTTTAAGGGCTACAATACTTGCATGCTTCCTAGGTGTAACATCCATCATGAATTTCAGCAATAATCATGAATTGAAGGGGAGAATTTGGTGAAACCAGTCACTCATGGTGCACACTTGCAGGAATAACCTTATAGAACAACAGCTGACAAGAGTCGCAGGGTAACACCACAACTGGATGGTTGCCAGAAGTCAGTAGCAAACTCTTCTGCAAAGAAAAGAATCCTAACTACATTGATTAAGCGATAGAATAAGACATATTATGAGATAATCACAAAATTTACTCCTATTCAAAATAATTTGCACACTACTGTAAGTATCCTCTAGGCTTGTGTGGTGGACGATTTTTGTGTCTGTGATACCTCTGCACCACATAGTCTTGAGGACCGATTTTGTCTGACTTTTTTGGCTATTAACCCTGAAGAGTGTGTGAATCATTTCCTAAACAGGTGAATGATGCCCTATGAATACTAGGGTGTTGAGGAGAGGTGTGATGACATGGTTTTTTGGGGAGAGTCTGGAAGAAGTTTCTAAGGTTGATTGATGAATTTAGAAGGGTATGTTTAAAGAAGGAAATTAAAAGTAAACATAAAAAAGAACAAAGAGATGAAAGTAACAAAATATTTAGGCAATGAAAGATATATTAGATTGGAGGAAGAGAATATGGAACAAATAAATTTATTCAGATATGTGGGAGTGAACATGTTAGTAGATGAGTCCATAAAAATGAGGTTAACCATAGATTAGATGGTGGGGAAAAAAGGTAGGGGTGCATTGAGGCATTCGTGGAGACCAAGACCTTTATGTGGAAAAGTACCATAATGAAGTACCATAATGAAAAGTACCATAATGAAGTGGTATCAAATTTTTTTTTTGGGTGTAAAGCAGGGACTTTAATCATTGCAGTGAAGAGGAGATTGGAAATAGTAGAGATGTCATGCTTGAGGGCAATGTGTGGAGTGAATATTATGCAAAGAATTCTGAGTGTGGAAATTAGAAGATGGTGTGAAGCTACAAAAAAGTATAAAGACTGAGGAGATGTTGAGGTGATTTGTTTATGTTGAGAGGATGGAGTAAAATAGGATGACTAAGAGAGTATATAAATCTGGGGTGGACAGAAGGAGGGGTAGGAGTAGCTCCAGGAAGGTTTGCAGGGAAGAGGTAAAGGAGGTTTTCACTGCCAAGGGCTTGAACATCCAAAATGATTGTGTAAGCACATTAGATGGAAGATTAATTTTGCCACCGAAGTGGCTAGTTTATTGTGCACCCCATATCCATCCTGTGGACGGTAGCGCAAGAGCATATGGATACACAAAAGGCCTAGGAACTAAGCCCCAAAAGGGTTAACAATTGTACGTATGGATTTATATCTACAGTTCACTTATTTAGGGAATTTGTTTAGTATATCTGGTATCTTATTTCATTAATAAGATATCTTGACATGTCACATAGGTTATTATACTGTCTATCTCTGTATTCCTCAATAAGTGGACAATTAAGCACATAGTGTTCAAGACAGTGACCATATGCCTGATCACATAATTTGCATTTAGTTTGATCATCATCTGTGTGTCTCCCAAACTGCCAGAAGTACTTGTAGCCAAGCCTAAGCCTGCCACTCAACATCAGTCAGTCTGTTCCATTGCAAGATTTAGTCTATTTCAGTTCATTTATCTGTTACAATCAAATTTAGAAATTTACTTAGTATATCTGGTATCTTATTTTCATTAATAAGATATCTTGACATGTCACATAGATGGAAGTGAGTGGAGACAAGTGATTTTAAACTTGACATGCTGCTTAGCTTGTTATATGTATAACTGTGTGTGCACATGCATGCATGTGTGTTTATTGTGTGTGTGTGTTATAAGAGGACCCTTGGCTAACGATCTTAATCCGTTCAGGAAGCTAGACTAAAAAATTGTTATCCGAAACCTTATTTCCATAGAAATAATGTAAATACTAAATTAATCCTTTAACTGACATCCAAAAATATTCACAAAAAATTAATTTTGTAAAGATTAAATTATAATTAAACATTTAAAAAACATTTACTTACCTTTATTGAAGAGACTTGTGGCATCTGGAAGATAGGAGGAGGAGTGAGAGATGCTTAGTGTTTGGAAGGGGAATCCCTCCAAAATGATTCAGGTATCAAGTCCTTATCTGGGGTTACTTCCCTTTTTTTCTTTTAATGCCACTAGACCGCTTGAGTGTCACTGATCCCTGCCTCGTGAAATAGCTGTCCACAGTCCTCTGTTTCTGGCGACTTTAATACTTTCCTGAAGTGCAACATGGCTCTGTCACTAAAAATATTCACAAAAATTAATTTTGTAAAGATTAAATTTATAATTAAACATTTAAAATAACATTTACTTACCTTTATTGAAGAGACTTGCTGGCATCTGGAAGATAGGGAGGAGTGAGAGAGTGCTTAGTGTTTGAAAGGGGAATCCCCCTCCAAAATGACTTCAGGTATCAAGTCCTTATCTGGGGTTACTTCCCTTCTTTTTCTTTTAATGCCACTACGACCAGCTTGAGTGTCACTGGATCCCTGCCTCGTGAAATAGCTGTCCACAGTCCTCTGTTTCTGGCGACTCTTTAATACTTTCCTGAAGTGCAACATGGCTCTGTCACTGAAGTGGTTGCACAGATGGCTCGTTTCAGCTTGCTCAGGGTGGTGTTTTTCAACAAAACTTTGCACATCATTCCACTTGGAACAAATTTCCTTAAGCACTGAAGAAGGCACCTCCTTCTCTCTCTCTCCCTCCTCTTGTGAAGCAATAACCTCAGCTCTGATCTGATCCTGTTCCAGTTCCAGCTCTTGCAGCTCTTCAGTTGTTAGCTCTACCCTGTGCTCCTCCTCCAACTCTTCCACATCCTCACCACTCACCTCCAACCCCAGGCTGTTCCCAATGCCACAATATCTTCCACAACAGGCACAGGGTTGTCAGGGTCAGGGTCAGCATTAAATCCTTCAAAATCCCTCTTTTTCAACACAATCCGGCCACAGTGGTCTCCAAGCAGAGTTCAAAGTCCTGTAAGTCACTCCCTCCCAAGCCTTACCTATAAGGCCTATGCAATGCACGATATTGAAGTGATCTTTCCAGAACTGTCTTAGGGTCAACTCAGTGTCCGAGGTCATTTGAAAGCACTTTTCAAACACTGCTTTGGTGTACAGTTTATTGAAGTTTGCAATGACCTGCTGGTCCATGGGCTGGATGAGAGGAGTGGTGTTAGGAGGCAAGAACTTCACTCTGATGAAATTGAACTTGTCAGACAACAACTCTTCCAAGTTGTGAGGATGAGCAGGAGCATTGTCCAGTACCAGGAGGCACTTGAGTGGCAATTTCTTTTCCAGGAGGTATTTCTTCACACTAGGGCCAAACACTCCAGTCATCCATTCCTTGAAAAAGTCTGTAGTGACCCATGCATTAGTGTTAGCCTTCCAATGCACACACAAATTATTCCTGTTAACATTGTGTTTCTTGAAGGCTCTGGGATTTTCTGCGTGATACACCAGTAAAGGCTTCACTTTAAAATCACCACTGGCATTGGCACACATCATGAGAATTAGCCTGTCTTTCATAGGCTTGTGTCCTGGCAGTGCCTTTTCCTCCTGAGTAATGAAGGTCCTGTTGGGCATTTTCTTCCAAAACAGGCCTGTTTCATCACAATTAAACACTCGGGGGAGGAATTCTTCAGCCTCTACGAACCCCTTAAATTCACTCACAAATTTTTCAGCTGCACGTTTGTCTGCGCTGGCTGCCTCACCATGCCTCACAACATTGTGTATGCCACTACGTTTCTTAAACCTCTCAAACCAGCCTCTGCTGGATTTAAAATCACTCGCCTCACCACTGGTTGCAGGCATTGTCTTGACAAGATCTGCGTGCAACTGCCTTGCCTTTTCACAAATTATCGCCGTGGAAATACTATCACCCGCTATCTGTTTTTCATTGATCCACACCAGCAATAACTTAACCTCATCTACTGTTTTCGATCTTTGTTTCGTAAACATATCAACCCCTTTTGCAACATTAGCTTCCTTGATTTCTTTTCTCTTTGCCAGGATAGTGGTGATTGTAGATTGTTTTTCCTTACATCCTGGCAAGCTCACCCACATGTACGCCACTCTCATATTTTTCAACAATCTCTTTCTTCAGTTCGATGGTGTTCCTCACTCTCTTTACCACAGGGGTGCCACTAGGAAGCTTCTTTGGACCCATGGTGACTTATTTCACAGTGACAATCACTAAACCACCAAAAAAGACACCAAATGTATTGTGAATGTTTGAAAGAGCACGCTGGGTATTGTTCACTCAAGTGTAAACAATGCTGGACTGGCGTCCTGGGAGGAGGCGCGCAAGCACAGAGCGGGCAGACAGGTCTTGTACGTACCACTAACCGAGTAAATATTCGCTACCTGAGAAAAATATTGACCATAAAAAGCAACCGTTAACCGAACAAATCGTTATCTGGAATGATCATTAGCCAAGGGTCCACTGTATTTATTGAATTTGAATTTTAAAGTGGCCTCACTTTGTACAGTGGAACCTTGGTTTTCGTTTGCCCTGGTTTTCAACGACTTTTTTGTCAAAATATTGTCCCAGTTTTCGTTCGTAACCTTAGTTTTCGTGCACCGTACTGAACGTGTATGCCTGCCTGCGCCCACACAAAGCATCCCACGCATGCATTCTGAGTCATTCTGGCTTTGTTGGTGGTAGAGAGTGGTAGTGATGGTGGTAGTGATTGTGGTAGTGATGGTGGTAGAGGGTGATAGTGATAGTGGTAGAGGGTGGTAGTGGTTGTGATGGTAGTAGAGGGTGATAGTGATGGTGGTAGAGGGTGATAGAGATGGTGGTAGAGGGTGGTAGTGATGGTGGTAGAGGGTGGTAGTGATGGTGGTAGAGATAACCTCTCCTCCCTCTCCTCTCCTCACCGTCTTCCATACGCCAACAAGAGTCTTCAATAAAGCTAAAAGTGATTTAAATGTTCATTTATCCATTTCATTAGTGCTTTATATTTATTTCTCATTGTTTTCTGTATGTAAAACTATAGTTATTCTCTATAAAATGTATTTTTGTTTAATATTTTTGGGTGTCTGGAACAGATTAACTGGATTTACATTATTTCTTATGGGAAATATTGCTTCAGTTTTTGTCGAATTTGGTTTTCGTCACACTGGAACGAATTAAAAACGAAAACCGAGGTTCCACTGTATAGTGTTGTCAACTTTTATAGTGACCTGAGCTTGTATAGGGACCTCACTTTGTATAGTAACTGTTGCTTACAACATACCATGTCTGATTGTTATTGTTTGTGATTTTCCTTGACAGGTACTAAGTTGGATTCATCCAGAAAGTCAGGCAACCATCACACGTTGTGCTCAGCCTCTCGTTGGTGTTAGCGGGAAGAGAAGCCGCGATGATGAAGCTTACATACAGCACATCATGGATGCTAATGCTCAGAGCCACAAGATTTTCATTATGGATGCTCGACCCAGGTACAGTGTACATGAGGTAAAATTGTATATACAGTGGACCCTCTGTTTTCGTTACTCTCTGATTTCGTGATTTTTTTTATTGCCGACTTTTTCATAAAAATATAGTCTCTGTTTTCGTTAATTCCTCTCGTTGGTCATGGAACACGCAGTGCCCATGCGCACACAAGCTCACACACCATTCTGAGTCAGTGTGCATTATTTCTCAGTGAACATTACCCTGCGAGGTCATATGAAACATTTTGTAATAATTCATTGTTTTTTGCCCTTGTTTATTGTGTGTGACTGCTAAATAAGCCACCATGGACCCAAAGAAAGCTCTTAGTGCCAGCCCTTTGGTAAAGAAGGTGAAAAATACAATAGAATTCAAGAAAGAACTCTTAGCAAAGTACCAAAGTGGAGGAGGAAGAGAGAGGGGAGAATGTGCCTTCTTCAGTGATTCAAGTGATTCTACCATATGTACGATACTAAAGCAGCAGGAGTCGATAAAGGCTATAGCGCCAGCCAGAGATAAAGTGTAGCATTAACAGTGTAGCAAGTAAGTTAAGTGATTATGCAATAGAAAAAGGACGACACGAAACTAACTCCTCCAATGTTGTTGGAGGTATATAGGGCCACTGACAAAATACGCTGCCCTCTGCCAGTATCTCCTCCAAGGTAAGTGTAAATATTTCTTATTTATAAACCCAACAATAACAACACCACCACCACCACTCGTCACATACGTAATGACATATTTTATTTATTGTAGAGAATATATCATGTTTCTATTTTATTAATATTGTTTATTATGTCATATTAGATGAATTGTGATAGATAAATAAGCCTTAGAGTTTATATTAGCATCATATTGAAACATTTTATACGGCTCATGCTGTCAGTGGCCCTGATAAACCCAACAATAACAACACCACCACCACCATTCGTCACATACGTAATGACGTATTTTATTTATTCTAGAGTATATATCATGTTTCTATTTTATTAATATTGTTTATTATGTCATATTAGATGAATTGTGATAGATAAATAAGCCTTAGAGTTGATATTAGCATCATATTGAAGCATTTTATCATGTCTCCAAACATTAAACTCGCCTCCCTCTGGAATGGATTAATTGGATTTACATTATTTTTTATGGGAAATATTATTTTGGTTTTCGTCAGACTCTGGAACGAATTAATCATGAAAACCGAGGGTCCACTGTATGTACATGTGCGAGCGTGCGTATGTGCATTCTTGCACATGTACTTACAGTAGACCCTCATTTAGCACGACTTTATGTTGCGCGTTTTGGGTATTACACGATTGAAGAATTGCAGCACATTTTTATCTAACATGACGTAAACCTTATATTACACGATTCGCTGGAGGGGAAAAACTTTTGAGCGCGCGGTCGCCTGCGGTGGGTTAAACCATTGAGTCAATGGAGGAGTCCTACTGCTATCCCCAGCCACCCTCACCCACCCACGCATCCTCCCAGCATTCAGTTTGATTCATACGCATGCAGGACGACAATAATCAGGAAGCTCGCTGTGTTTATTTACATACATTTTCTCATTTTCATTGCATTTTGATAAATCAGTGTACACATAAAAAAGAGGTAAACATAAGTCTGACTGACTGACTTGACTGAATGACTTACTGATTTGACTGAATGACTTACTGACTTGACTGAATGACTTACTGACTTGACTGAATGACTTACTGACTTGACTGAATGACTCACTGACTTGGCTGAATCACTTGACTGAATCACTTGACTGACTTACTGAATCACTTGACTGACTTACTGAATCACTTGACTGACTTACTGAATCACTTGACTGACTTACTGAATCACTTGAATGACTTACTGAATCACTTGACTGACTTACTGAATCACTTGACGGACTTACTGAATCACTTGACTGACTTACTGAATCACTTGACTGACTTACTGAATCACTTGACTGACTTACTGAATCACTTGACTGACTGGACTGAATGACTTAAGTTAGACACTCTAGTACAACCATCGACTTCAGTACCAGAACCTCTACCATCCACCTCAGCCCAGTAGGGCCACAGCATAACTCTCCACTCTCTTTACAATCATCCACAAACATCATTACCCACAATTTAAGGTAAGAAATACTATTATTTCTATTGCATTTGTAGTCTTAAGCAGTAATATATCAAAACAATGAACTACAATTACATATTCGCCTTAAATTTTTGCAAGATCTGTTGGTCTAAGAAAAATTTGTTTGGCTTTTTGGGGACTCCCAGGAACCTAACCCTATTTTTTCCATAAGTTCTTTTAATTATCTAACACGATGTTTTCAGGACCGTAACTACCGTGCTAAATGAAGGTCTACTGTATATGCGCATATACATACATATCCAGAGGCGGGAGGGAAACTGTACGTTGGGGTGGGTATTGAGAACTTTCAAAACAAGGGAAATAATGCCGATGGTGACACTCTTCAAATCGCTAGTGCTCCCTCACTTAGAATACTGTTCTGTGCTGACGGCCCCGTTCCGGGCAGGAGAAATATCAGAGCTGGAACAAATTCAGAGATCGTTTACGGCTCACATTGAGCCATTGAAACATCTAAATTATTGGGAACGCCTTCATGTCTTGAACATGTACTCATTGGAGCGGAGGAGAGAGAGATACATGATAATATATACTTGGAAAGTACTTGAGGGCCTGGTCCCAAATCTGCACACTGCCATAACAACATACTGGAGGAGAGATATGGGAGAAAGTGTAAAATAAACCCAGTGAGGAGCAGGGGTGCGGTGGGGACAATACGGAGCACTGTATTAACATCTGGGGTCCCAGACTATTCAACATCTTACCAGAAGACATCTGGAACATGAGCTTGGAACTACAGATTAGGTGCCAGCAGGCTGTGATGGATATGGGCAGCGGCTTCAGCAGAACAGCCTGGTTGACCAGGCAGTACCAGACGAGCTGGCCCATGGCCAGGCTCAAGAGTAGAGAGTAGAGAGTTTCGAGAGTTTATCTACTCTCTGAGCCGGCCAGGCCAGGCTCGTCTGACTTGCCTGGTCAACCAGGCTGTTGCTGCTGAGGCCCAGGCCCAATATCCATCACAGCCTGTTGATCATGGCCCCATGAAGACTTGTCCAGCCTTGAAGGCTTCTGACACTGCTTCCAGCCATGTACTTCATATCTCGTAGTGTACCAGGCAGGCCTAGCTGATTCTGGCTGGCTGGTGGGCAGGCTTCCTGCCTTACCTCTTGCCCGCCTGACCATGCACTTTCTCTTCCTTGCCTTACCTGCCTTGTCTTGCTCTATCTGTGCTTCTTGTAGATACAGTGAGCCCCCGGTTCTCGTCGGCAATTCGTCACAGAGGGCCCGTCAACCACCGGTTTGGTCAAACTCCGATTCTATTTTCCCCATAAGAAATAATGGAAATAAAATTAATCTGTCCCAGACATCCAAAAGTATTAAAATAAAATATTTTTTAGAACTTTTTGACATTAAATTAAACACAATTTTATAAAATAATTAAGAAATAAATAGTACAATAACATGTCACTTACATTTATTGAAGAGTTGTTGATGTGTGGAGGACGGGAGGAGGGAAGAAGGTGGTACCTGCTAGTGTTTGGAAGGGGAATCCCCTTCCATTAACACTGCAGGTACTAAGTTCTTTTCTGGGGTTACTGGCCTTTTTCTTTGAATGCTACACTCCCTGCATGAATGCTACACTCCCTGCATCCTTGCTCTACTCCCTGCATCCCTGCCACTCCCTGCATCCTTGCTACACTCCCTGCATCCTGCTACACTCCCTGCATCCTTGCTACACTCCCTGCATCCTTGCTACATCCCTGCATCCCTGCTACACTCCTGCATCTCTGCTACATTCCCTGCATCCTTGCTACACTCCCTGCTTGCCTGCTACACTCCCTGCATCCCTGCTACACTCCCTGCATCCCTGCTACACTCCCTGCATCCTTGCTACACTCCCTGCTTGCCTGCTATAGTCCCTGCATCCCTGCACACTCCCTGCATCCTTGCTACACTCCCTGCATCCTGCTACACTCCCTGCATCCCTGCTACACTCCCTGCATCCCTGCTACACTCCCTGCATCCCTGCTACACTCCCCGCATCCCTGCTACACTCCCTGCATCCTGCTACACTCCCTGCATAAATGCTACACTCCCTGCATGAATGCTTCACTCCCTGCATATTCTTTACCACAGGCTTGGCACTAGGAGCTTTCTTGGGGCCCATGGTGGCTTATTTAGCAGTTGCAAGCACTAAAAACACTGGAATAATGACAATATATATGTTATGAATGCGTGGGTGGTGCGTGGGTAGTGTTCGCTCGCTTGTAAACAATAACACACTGAGTGCCTGGGCGCCCAGCTGGGCCACGGCCACACGCGTACGCGTTCGTGATGGATAGCCGACTCGCCAAACTCCGAGTGGCCGCCTAATACCGAGTCAAAAATATTGTAAAAAAAAGCGTCGAACACCGATTTGGCCGAGCTCCGACGTCGTCGAACACCGGGGGTTCACTGTAATCTTTTTTCCTCTGGCAATATAATTTTTAGTTGGACACAAGAGGCTTGTCTCTGTCACCACTGTGAAAATGGACAGGTCCTGTGCAAAGCCTTGATCATACAAGCTTTTGATTAAGCGGAGTTGGATGATTTTATCAAGCATATGGCCAGACTAGACAAACATTTGATATAGCATATCGGGTCCTCTTCGTGGTTATTTAAATCAGACATCCCATTAAACATATATGTTGAGCCACTGTCCGGCCAGATTTTTTTTGTCCGTTTTAACATATCAATTTTATGGGGGTCCATTTTATCAGACGTTTACTGTATTTCCATTCCATCTACTATTACAATTTTTAGAACACTAAGCCGTAATTACATAAGAGGCCTCTGCCTTCCTTTACTGCCAACAAGTGTTGGTGACTAGAACAACAAGTGTTAGTGGCTGGAACAACAAGCCAACAAGTGTTGGTGACTGGAATAACAAGTGTTGGTGATTGGAACAACAAGCCAATAAGTGTTGGTGACTGGAACAACAAGTGTTGGTGATTGGAACAACAAGCCAGCAAGTGTTGGTGACTGGAACAAGTGTTGGTGATTGGAGCAGCAAGCCAACATGTGTTGGTGACTGGAACAACAAGCCAACACGTGTTGGTGACTGGAACAACAAGCTAACAAGTATTGGTGACTGGAACAACAAGCCAACAAGTGTTGGTGACTGGAACAACAAGCCAACAAGTGTTGGTGACTGGAACAACAAGCCAACAAGTGCTGGTGACTAGGGCACAAGGAAACAAGTGAGTAATATAAAGATACATAATGCAGAGCCAGCCTTTATTTAAGACCAAGTTTCACTCAGGATTGAGCATTTTTAAGTCTTCAGAGGAACCCTAAACAATTTTCTAAATATACATTCCAGTGATGTTGGGAGAGATGGAGGCTGGAGGCAGTGGAGACGTTATGTCTAAGGGTAATGTGTGGTGTAAATATTATGCAGAGAATTTGTACTAGTGTGGAAATTAGGAGGAGGTGTGGAGCTATTAAAAGTATTAGTCAGAGGGCTAAAGAGGGGTTGTTGAGGTGGTTTGGTCATTTAGAGAGAATGAAACATAGTAGAATGACTTGAAGTGCATATAAATCTGTAGGGGAAGGAAGATGGGGTAGGGGTCGTCGTCAAAAAGGTTGGAAGTAAGAGGTAAAGGGGTTTTGTTGGCGAGGGACTTGGACTTCGAACAAACGTGCGTGAGCATGTTAGATAGGAGATAAAAATAAAGATTTTATTTTTTTGTAAAGGTTACAATGTGTAATTACAATTTTGGTTTGCTAAGTGCAGTGGACCCCCGAGTATCGGCCGTAATCCATTCCAGGAGCTAGGCCTCAACTTGAACTGGCTGAAAGTCGAACTAATATTTCCCATAAGAAATAATGTAAATACAATTAATCCGTTTCCAACCAAAAATATTCACAAAAAAATTATTTTTTTAAAGAATAAATACTATAGTTTTACATACAGAAAACAATGAGAAATAAATATAAAGCACTAATTTTAATGGATAAATGAACATTTAAATCAGTTTTACCTTTATTGAAGAATCTTGTTGGTGTATGAGAGAAGCAGGAGAATTTGTTTAGAGGAAGGACTAGATAGTCCTTCAACATGACACTAATATCAACTCTACGGCTTATTTATCTAGCACAATTCATTTAATATGATATACAGTGGTACCTCGACTTACGATATTAATCCGTCAGAGAGGGCATATCTTAAGGCGAAACAATCGTTACTTGAATCAATTTTCCCCATAAGAAATAATGGAAATAAATTTAATCCGTCCAAGACTTCCAAAAGTAGTTAAATAAAATATTTTTAGAACTTTTGACATTAAATAATACACAATTTAATGAAGAATACCTAAATACACATGTAAATATTGTACAATAACATGTCACTTACATTTATTGAAGAGTTGTTGATGTGTGAAGGACAGGAGGAGGGGAGAAGGTGGAGTAGTATGCTAGTGTTTGGAAGGGGAATCCCCTTCCATTAACACTGCAGGTACCAAGTTCTTTTCTGGGGTTACTTCCCTTTTTCTTTTAATGCCACTAGGACCAGCTTGAGAGTCACTGGACCTCTTTCTAACAATAAATTTGTCCAGGGAGCTCTGTGTCTGGCGATTCTTTAAAACATGTATTTCTGTTCCTCTTTGCCACAGGCTTACCACTAGGATCTTTCCTTGGACCCATGGTAGCTTATTTAGCAGTTGCAAGCACTAAAAACAGTGGAATAATGACAATATACTGGTATGAATGCGTGGGTGTGGGTGGGTGGTCGCTCTCGCTTGTAAACAATAGCACACTGACGCTCCCTGGAGTGCGCGCTCAGCTGGGCGCCACGCGGACACGTCCGGTACGAATGTCGTTACACAAAGCAAACATCGTTACTCGCAATCATTTTTTTTACGTTATAAATATCGTTACTCGAAAATAACGTAAGATGACAGCATCGTAACACGAGGTATGACTGTAATAAACAATATTAATAACTTAGAAACAAGATATATACAGTGGACCCCCGCTATTCGAACTTAATCCGTTCCAGGAGCTAGTTCTCAACGCAAAATGTTCGAGTGGCGATTTAATTTTTCCCATAAGAAATAATGGAAATACAATTAATCCGTTCCTGCTGTCAGGAGGCATGACAAAATAGTACTTCACTGTGAAGCTATTATCAACTTGACAGCTTATTTATCTATCACAGTTCATCTAATATGACATAATAAACAATAAATAACATAAAAACCTGATATACACTCTAGAATGAATAAAATATGTATGTCATTACGAATGTGGTGGCTGGGAAGGATGGTGGTGGCGGGCATTCTCGCTACAGCTGTGAAAACATCTTCCCATTCTTTCCTCCTTCAGACGTGTTAGTATAAGAGAAAACGGAGTTTGTAATGCTATCTGCATTAGATCACTTCCAGTCAGCTTCAAGGAATGAACAGAAATCATACGTGTCAGGCTGGTTACAGCAACAACTGTTTTTTTTTACAAAACTCCGAACCTTCATTTAATCTTGTTTACTCACCACTGCCTCTACCACCACTGCCTCTACCACCACTGCCTCTACCACCACTGCCTCTACCACCACTGCCTCTACCACCACTGCCTCTACCACCACTGCCTCTACCACCACTGCCTCTACCACTGCCTCTACCACTGCCTCAACCACCACTGCCTCTCACCACTGCCTCTACCACCACTGCCTCTACCACCACTGCCTCTCACCACTGCCTCTCACCACCACTGCCTCTACCACCACTTCCTCTACCACTGCCTCTACCACTGCTTCAACCACAACTGCCTCTCTCCACTGCCTCTACCACTGCCTCAACCACCACTGCCTCTCTCCACTGCCTCTACCACCACTGCCTCTACCACCACTGCCTCTCACCACTGCCTCTCACCACTGCCTCTCACCACTGCCTCTCACCACTGCCTCTCACCACTGCCTCTACCACCACTGCCTCTACCACCACTGCCTCTACCACCACTGCCTCTACCACTACTGCCTCTACCACCACTGCTTCTCACCACTGCCTCTACCACCACTGCCTCTACCACCACTGCCTCTACCACCACTGCCTCTACCACCACTGCCTCTACCACCACTGCCTCTACCACTACTGCCTCTACCACCACTGCCTCTCACCACTGCCTCTACCACCACTGCCTCTCACCACTGCCTCTACCACCACTGCCTCTCACCACCACTGCCTCTACCACTACTGCCTCTACCACCACTGCCTCTACCACCACTGCCTCTCACCACTGCCTCTACCACCACTGCCTCTCACCACTGCCTCTCACCACTGCCTCAACCACCACTGCCTCTCACCATTGCCTCTACCACCACTGCCTCTACCATCACTGCCTCTCACCACTGCCTCACACTTAATGAACAAACTCCAAACAATTATAATTAAGTGTGATATGTATGGATGAGCGTGCAGGGTAATGTTCTCTTGAGTGTAAACAATGCGGGACTGGCTCTCCAAGCGCCTGGGCGGACAAGTGATGGACGCACTTGTTCGAATCGTGATATTTTGTTTGCATGGCGATATCGATTTTCTTGTTCTAATAATGATATGTTCTATTGCCGAGCCGTTCGAATAGCGGGGGTCCACTGTACTCTAGAATGAATAAAATACAGTGTACCCCCTGGTTTTCGTAATTAATCCGTTCCAGAGGGAGTTACTAACACTGAATATTATGAACTCCGAATCTATTTTCCCCATAAGAAATAATGGAAATTCAATTAATCCGTTTCAGACACCCAAAAGTAAAAATAAAATATTTTTGTACATTAAATATACAGTCTCTCCTCACTTGACGATGGAGATAGGGACCCAAGACACCGTCGGTAAACGAATTCGTCGCTAAACGAGGAGCATACTATACAGGTCTCCCTCTACATTTGTCCAATCTCTCTTTAACCCTTTCGGGGTTATGGTCGTACAAGTACGTTTTACGCACTGTGGTTATTGACGTACTAGTATGCCTAAATTCTAGCGCCCTCAAATCAAGCAGAAACAGGCTGTTAGGCCTAGATGTGATAGAATGGGTCTGTGCGGTCAGTGTGCGCAGTATAAAAAAATTCCTGCACCACACAGTTCATAATAAGGAAAAAACACTCTGATCGTGTTTTTGGTTTAAAACAGCAACTTTGCAGTCTATTTTCGTATGGTATTTATGCTTGTATTCTCGTTTTCTTAGTCTCATTTTATAGAATAGATGATATATCACACAAATAGAGATAATTTTGACTGGTTTCACGATGACAAGTACCTTGAAACTGAGCGCAAAGTAGCAAAAATGTTCGATTTTGGCCGATGTTCAAGAGTAAACAAATCACACCATGCATCCAATACACATCAACTGGAGAGTCCAATATTCTTGCACAAGTGCGCTGATATTATTTATACCATTTTTACAATGATGCAGTTGTATACATAACAGTAAATCTTCTATTTTTTGTGAGAATAAAAATTCAAAATGGAAAGCAAAAGTAATGTAAGAGGGGCCTGGAGACGTGACTAATGAACAGAGAAGATGTTATTTTAGTGCCAGGAATGTCTGCCTTGTTTATTATGAACCCTATTTTGAAATTGGCATCATTTGAAATTTGTGTGAAATTGGCCAAATTGCCATATTCTGACCACTATTTTGGGTAGTTGGAATTGGTAAATAGGCGGTTTCTTGGACTCAATCGATAGAAGAAATGGAGTTCTAGCGAAATAGCTATAATTTTAGTATACTGAAACATTGAAATTTGCCGAAAATAGGGCTCACAAAGTGGGCGAAATCGCCGATGCGTAAATGTCATGGATACCACTAACTTCGCGAAAGCATAATTCCGTTAGTTTATATCAAATTTCATAATTTTTGTGGCATTATGATCGGAAAAAGATTCATAAGAATTTTTTTTTTTTTTTTTTTTTTGAAATTCGTGGACCCTGAGAACGAGTTTCAGAGAGACCTTGGACCCCCAAAGGGTTAAAGCTACCCAAGATCCTACCAAGCTAAAACCTTGGGTAGTTTCAAATTTAGGTTGGATAAATACATGAGTGAGAGGGTTGGATTTGAGTGGGACTTGCATGTGAGTAAATAGAATTATAAAGCTTATTGCTTGGGTAGTGTTTATTCTGTTAGTGGGTTGGATTTGTGAAGGACCTGCCAATAGCCAACAGGCCTACTGAGTGTTCCTCCTTTCTTATGAAAACATAAGAAAGGAGGAACACTACAGCAGGCCTGTTGGCCCATACTAGGCAGGTCCTTCACAATCCATCCCACTAGCAAAATATTTGCCCACCCCAATTTTCAATGTTACCCAAGCACTAAGCTTTGATAATTCTATTTATTCATTTGCTAAAACCTTGGGTAGTTTAAAATTTGGGTTGGATAAATACATGAGTGAGAGGGGTTGGATTGAGTAGGACTTGTACGTGAGTTAGGAAAACAAGAGGATTCGCAGTAGTCCTCCTGTTGTGAGTCCTCAGGTCAAGAAGGGAACCTGGGTAGTGACCGGACAGCATGGGACGAAGTTGAAGATCAAGAAGACGAATGGAGATGTAGTAATGACGAAGAAGAAAGAGACTGCTGTGGAAACTTCGAACTCCTTTTCTGTGCTACCAGACGAATGTGAGTCGACTACTGGGAACGTCACGATGAACGGCACCAAGGAAGGTAAAAACATTGTTGTTGTTGGGGATAGCCAAGTTAGGTATATGGATAGGGCCTTCTGCTTGAAAGATAGGAGTAGGAGACAGAGGGTTTGCTTTCCTGGGGCTGGGATGGAAGACATTGTTAGCCGGCTTGACAACATCATGCATGGTAATTGGATAAATCCTATTATTTGCCTCAGTGCTGGAGGCAATGATGTAGCCAAGCATAGAAGTGAGGATTTAGTTAGTAGGTATAAGGCAGCAATAGACATCATTAGGAAGAAGGGAGGGAGCCCTGTTATATGTGGCATTTTGCCAAGAAGGGGTGTTGGAAATGGATGGCTGTCCAGAGCGATTGGTATAAATTGCTGGCTGGACAAACACTGTAAGGATAATGCAGTCCCATTCATTGACAACAGGGACCACTTCTATGGCCGAAATGACGTGTATGCCAGGGATGGGGTTCACTTATCCAGGGAAGGTGTAGGATTTCTCGCTAGCTCAGTTGAGGATGTTGTTAGGGCTTTAAACTAGGATTAGTTAGAGGTATGGGTTTAGGAATGGTAAATAATGAGGGCCAAAATATTGATTCAGGCTTTGATATAATAAATCTTAACAATAACAGTAATCGAGTAACACAGGGTAATGATAGTAACAGAAATTGTGTAAAACAAAACATAAGAACATAAGAAAGGAGGAACACTGCAGCAGGCCTGTTAGCCCATACTAGGCAGGTCCTTCACATTCCATCCCACTAACAAGATATTTGTTCAACCCAATCTTAAATACTACCCAAGAAATAAGCTTTGATAATTCTATTTACTCATGTGCAATTCCCACTCAAATCCAACCCTCTCACTCATGAATTTATCCAACCTAAATTTGAAACTAACCAAGGTCCTAGCTTCAATAACCCTACTAGGCAGACTGTTCCACTCATTAACTACCCTATTTCCAAACCAATACTTTCCTATATCCTTTCTAAATCTAAACTTATCTAACTTGAATCCATTATTGCGGGTTCTCTCTGGAGAGATATCCTCAAGACCTTATTTATATCCCCTTTGTTAATACCCATTTTCCACTTGTATACCTCGATCATGTCTCCCTCATTCTACGTCTTACAAGTGAATGTAATTTAAGGGTCTTCAATCTTTCTTCGTAAGGAAGATTTCTAATGCTATGTATTAATTTAGTCATTCTACGCTGAATGTTTTCTAACGAATTTATGTCCATTCTGTAATATGGAGACCAGAACTGAACTGCGTAATCAAGGTGAGGCCTTACTAACGATGTATAAAGCTGTAATATAACCTCTGGACTTCTGTTTCTTACACTTCTCGATATAAATTCCAGTAATCTATTTGCCTTATTACGTACGCTTAGGCATTGCTGTCTTGGTTTAAGGTTGCTGCTTACCATCACCCCCAAGTCCTTCTCGCAATCTGTATGGCTAAGTTCTACGTTATTTAACTTATAAGTGCTTGGGTTATGGACACTCCCGAGCTTCAGAACCTTGCATTTATCTACATTGAACTGCATCTGCCACTTTTCTGACCACGAATTAAGTTTGTCTAAATCTTCCTGAAGTTCTATGACATCTATGTTTGAATCAATTATCCTACCTATCTTCGTATCATCGGCGAATTTACTCATATCACTAGTAATTCCCTCGTCAAGGTCATTGATATATATTATATATAACAACGGGCCTAAGACTGATCCCTGTGGAACACCACTTGTTACAAGTCCCCATTCGGATTTAACCCATTTATGCACACTCTCTGCTTCCTATTGGTGAGCCATGACTTGATCCATGACAGCACTTTTCCCCAATGCCATGAGCTGCCACTTTCTTAACAGTCTCTGGTGCGGTACTCATCAAAAGCTTTACTAAAGTCTAAATAAACAATATCAATTCTTTATCGTGATCAACAGCCTCAAAAGCTTTACTGAAGAAGGTTAATAAATTAGATAGGTAGGAACGGCCGCCGTGAATCCATGCTGAGTATCATTAATCAAATTATGGTTATCTAGATGGCTTCTAATAATATCAGCTATAATTGACTCTAGTAATTTGCCTACAATTGAGGTCAGGCTTATTGGGCGGTAATTTGACGGTAGTGACTTGTCCCTGCTTTAAAAATAGGAATTACATTAGCCATCTTCCACATATCAGACACTACACCTGTTTGAAGAGATAAATTAAAAATGTTAGATAATGGTTCACAGAGTTCCATTTTGCATTCCTTAAGAACCCTTGCAAAAGCTCATCAGGACCCGGCGATTTATTTTGTTTCAGTCGGTCTAGTTGTTTCATAACCATTTCGCTAGTGACTGTGATATTACATAATTTATCTTCTTCTGGGCCTCTGTAAAAATTAATTACTGGGATATTATTAGTGTCTTCCT